>BQNB010158412.1:0-15034 GCA_026074375.1 Tanacetum coccineum
AGATCAGGCATTCAAGTCATTTGGAGGCCCGACCCGACAAAGGACTCTGATATTACTAAACCCGACACGAACTTTGTACTAACAGTTATTAATTACCAACGTGCTTTCTAAAATTTTCACATATTACCAAAATGTTGATTTTAGTATCATTATTACCTTCCTAACTTGTTGTTACCGACGAATATTGCAAATGTAATTTTCCTAATTTCTACGTCATTAATTTTTTCCACATGGAGTTGCCTTTTGGTTGACTTTTCCACCTCACCCATCTTCATCTTCTTCCTCTATTATCATAAAAAAAATCTTGAAATCATTTCTCACCTACGTTTTTCTTTACACTAGAACAACACAAATCAACCTTACAAAAAATGAATTCAAAGGGCGTGTTATACTCTCACAGTACCCGATCTATAAACCCATAAGTGTATTAATATCACAAGGCCCCTTAAATTACTCACATTACACAACCCTAATCACATTAACTCAAAACTCCGCCTCTCTCATCTGTTTCTCTCGATGCTTTCAGTCACTAACCTTATCACTCCTAAAACATATCAACAAATCTCTCCAATAACAAACACCTTACCTTCGAATAACAAACACCTCTTCCATGGTAATTTTTGCACAGATCGAACCACACAAGGAGCTAAGAACCAAGATCGAAAAAACACCTTAAATCGAAACAAAGAAGGAACAAACATTCTTGTTTTAGTTCTTTTCTTAAGGTATTCGAAAATTAACAAGAAGCACGTCTTCTTATAGATCAATGATGATGCTGTGTTTTAATCTTTTAAAAGATTCGTTATCACTACATAGAAACACAAAAATCTGAGATCTTTTGTTTTGTATTCGATTCTTAGAGATGGGATTAGGTCACATGGTGTCTTGCTAAGATAAGGTAAGAGATGGGTTTGTGACGAATACTGAATCCATCATCTGGGTTTAATATGTTCATTTGGGTATGAGAAAGAAAACAACGGTTGGGTATTTAATAAGTTCATTTGGATATGAGAAAAAAATTCAACGATTAGGTATTTAGTTATGGGTCCACACATAGTGAGGTTGTGAATACGTGGAAAAAAATAATAATTGAATTCAATAAAACCGGTAAAAATAAGTGACGTGTCAGTTTTTAGTCCTTGGTTACCGATTAAAAACGGTCACATTTGAGAATGTAACTTTTGCACAAAATATAAAGTTTAGAAGGTAATAATGATACTAAAATCACCATTTTAGTAATATGTGAAAATTTTAGATAGCACGTTGGTAATTAATGACTTTTTGGTGCAGATCTATATATTTTATTGGGGGTTTTGGCACCGTTGCTTCGGTTAATGTCAAGGAATACGAGGCTCTTCAGCCTGATGAGATTGCTGTTAATGGCGGTGAGCATAATCTCAAAGTTAGCATTTGAATTGGCAATTGATGTTGGTTTTACTTTTTATATATGGTTACATAAGTGCGCATATGTGTCGACTCTTTCACTAGCAAACCATAGATAAGATAGTAAGATGATATTTAAATGTGACATGAATGTTCAATGAAAGAATGCCGGAACTTTCTACAGAAAATGTTGATAATCTACAGATACATATAAACATATAAGCACTTAAATATGTAATCTCAAACACCCTCTGAATGTTTGTGGAAAACTGTTTATCTTTTTATTAACAACCTCTAAAATGTAAAAAATCATGTTTACAGGAAACCAAAAATGTCACTTTGTGCTCAACTATTCCATTGATAATCGCTATAAAGAAAGTTTGCAGTTTCAACTCTTGGAAGATATAGCTCGCCGGCTTGAGGAGATCAAATTGCTAAATGAACCGAAAACATCCCGTCAAGCCTCTGTCCCGCTCCCTTCCTCTAAGGTACTTAAGTGGATTTGACTTTTTGTGTTAGCAAAACAATTTGACCTTTTTGCATATAAATTAGATAGTTTCTTCTTTATGCTTGCATCGAAGCTGATATTGCGTAATATTCAAGATGATTATGAAGTTAGATCGACTGTTAAATTGTTTTGAAAGTTTATATCTTGGTAATGTTTCAGCTTTTAGATATAGAAGTGAAGGCTTACAATACATAAATCCTTAAAGAAATTCCCAAACAGAATCATGGAGATATGCTACTAATAACTGTCACACACATGAACTTTTCTTTAGTCTTTAGTGACCTTTTCAATTATTTAAGCACATAATAATACTTTGGTAGTGTTAGTGTAGGAGGTTACAAGTTCCTGTATATATTGGTACTTGGAATGGCAGTAATGTTGGTTAGCTCAGTTTAGCGTAGACATATATATTTGGTATTTGTTAATTATTTAGCTTTATTAACTTTGATTTCAATTCATATTAATATGCTTATAACTACTTAGTAGCCGGTATGAAGTTATTGTTGCTCTGAGTAAAGGTAGTGGTTCGTGCAAAGGATCTCAAAGTTGGATCAATTGACCATGAAAAAGTTGCAATTAACAGCATACACAATTACGAAATGTAAGCAATGAAAATTTCGGAATATTTATCTTTACTTATGGTACAAGGTTATTGGGTAATCCTTTTAATGTGGTCCTTGCAGATAATGACTGCTATAAGGGCTTTGACAGAGTTTATGACAAAGTTTTTAATGCTTTAGTATCTAAAATCTTCCTAAAGTAGTTTACACAGTCATTTAGAGATATATGCACTCATTTGTGAACATTAGTCTTTTTTTATCATTTCTGACCCCATTAACACAAATATGACTTTTGTTTGTAGATAGGCTCTATTATTTGAAGATATAGGTGGCGATTACAATATTCCGAAAGCTCTTGATAGTAATTCGGTTAGAGAATTTGATGACTCACTGACACGAGGTACACATTTTTTTGTGTACAATTGCAACAGTATAATTATGGAACCTTACTTCTTATAACACTATTTGCGTTTGTGCAGTCAGTTGATTACTATTACTAATCATGCAACTATATAATAATGCTATATTATGTAATCTTATTTAACTTGGCTTTCCAAATAAATGATAATCACTTCCGGCAGGTAATGCAGTCGCAAACACCAAAATGATATAGTTTCTATTCTTTTGTTAAATGTACTTTATTTTTAACAATCTAAGGATATCGATTTATTGTATGTAACAAACTTAATGTCCTTAAACAAAATTGAAACATCATAACGTTTTATGATGCGAGAAAGATGTCAACAAATGCAATTCTACAACAAACGTATATAAAGAAGTCATTTGTCGACTATACATTTGCTCTTATTTTCTTAGCTACTTCATGTCTAAACAATCAAGGTTATTTATTTTTTCTTTCGGATGTTTTATAAATAGCATTTTACCTTTAACTTTTTTGTTTTTTAATATTATATCATTTAACGTTATTTATATTTACTATTCTACTACTAATTTTATATTTTTAAAAATTTTTAAAACTAGCTGCCCATCGGGCGGGCCTTAAGGCTAGTGCATATATAGTTAAAACTGATTATCAAGTATTAATGGGAAAAATGGAGTATATGTATAAGAATTATTTGATCTAGAAATAAAATAAAAAGTTGCATGTATCCGGCTGACCCAAATTTTTTTTTAGAAAGGCAGCATGATATAAACCACAAAAAAGACGATACAAACAAACGGCATTCCTCCTTTTCAAACAAGACGATTAAAGAGAAAGAACCCGGAAAAAAACAAGATACAAGACAATAATATTCGGACAGAAAATACAAAACACAACCAATCTTAAACAATCCAATACTAAATGAAAAACAAACCAGGGGACCACAACTCCAAATACAACCAAACCAGAAAAGTCCCATGCCCCACAAGAGAATGTCATACGAAACCCTCCAATGAAGAACGGAAAGCATTGTACTAGCTCAGTTAAATGCAAAGGTAACCCCAAACAAATGAAAACTAAAGCTGTCACAGCATAAACCCAACTGAGGAGAACCTTGAAGCTAGCTGACACAGGAAGAACCATCTGAAGCAACCAATCTTTCAAACCAATCAAGCCTCAAACACAAACAAGCACATCGAGGAGAAAAATTGCAGACCTGAATCTTACGCCAAAACCAAAACTACAGCAGCTGACCACACTTGAGAAACGACATCATATTTGACATTTTATAGGATCAAAAAACCATTGTTGCCAATTCAACTCCTTTTTCTTTCTCGATCTTCTAACAATCCACTCCAAACTTCTAAGTTGAATATCTTGAATAATTTTATTTAAACTTGAAGGTTTACCTTTGAACTGTAAGAAAAGGTTTAGAGATATAATTTGTGTCTTGCATTTCTCATAACAATGATACAATATATAGGAGTATATGGAGTATTCTAAAATCCATATTAAATGAATTTGACTAACATAAATGACTTGACTAATAACTTTGACTATAATAAATTACTTTGACTAGAAACTTTGACAATCATAAATTACATTGACTAACACTCCCCCGCAGTTGGAGCGGGAGGACATCGGACGCTCAAACTGGTACGAAACTCATCAAATAAACTAGTAGGTAAACCTTTGGTGAAGATATCCGCATACTGATAACGTGACGGGACGTGTAGAACCCGTATAGCACCGGTAGCAACAAGATCCCGAACAAAGTGAATGTCAATCTCGATATGCTTCGTGCGTTGATGTTGCACGGGATTAGAAGAGAGATAGACGGCACTCACATTGTCACAATAGACAAGTGTAGCAGTGGCTAGAGGTGTATGAAGTTCACGTAATAGATTACGTAACCAGCAAGTTTCAGCAACCGCATTGGCAACACCCCGATACTCAGCCTCAGCACTAGATCGAGAGAGAGTAAATTGGCGCTTTGATGACCAGGAGAGAAGATTGTTGCCAAGAAAAAACACAATTTTATACCAGAGGTTGATTACGAGTAGTGGGACAACCCGCCCAATCCGCATCTGAGTAAGCCACTAAAGATGACGTCGTAGAGGAATGTTGTATATTCAAAGCTTTTTTGCAACCAACACGTAATTTCCTTGTCTATACGTGGCTACAGGATCCATTATACATTGCTTAACAGTTGAGTTAAATATTTGCAAAGTAGTGGCTATAGGATCCATTATACATTGCTTAACCAGTACAACCATTTCTTCCCCCAACTGGTACGACTCCTTTGCCACGTCATCACCTTCATTTACCATTCTCCACGTTTACGACACCGTTTTCGGCGGCTTCTCAGCCAAGCTTACTTCCCTCTAAGCCTCCACTCTTCAGACCTCATCTCCATACATCCTTTAACTCATCTATGAAAAAATCCGGCGTGTGCACACCACGCGCTCCCCTGAGTTCCTTTGGTTAAAAACGCCAGACACATCGGGGTTGTTGAAAGAGTTGGATTTCGGGTCAGATCTTGTTATCCGAGTGCTTGATGATACTGGTGTTTGGCCTGAGAAGCAAGTAAGCAGTGTCTGCTTCCTGTCTGTAGATGAAGAGTGAAGAGTCACAACGACTATGATGAAACCCAACCCGAGTAGCATAAGCCATAAATCTCTGAAACCAGGCCCGAGGGGCCTGTTTAAGCCCATAAAGAGATCTCTGGAGAAGGCAAACATGATCTGGATGCTGCGGATCCCGAAAACCAGGAGGTTGGTGCATGTATACAGTCTCTGATAACGATCCATGTAAAAAGGCATTCTTGACATCAAGCTGGTGAACCGGCCAATGTCTAGAAATGGCTAGACTGAGTACTGTCCGAATAGTAGCCGGTTTGACAACCGGACTAAATGTCTCATCCACATCAATACCTGCAAGTTGAGTGCTACCATTTGCAACAAGACGAGCCTTGTACCGACTGAGGGTACCATCAGCGTTATACTTATGCCGAAAAAGCCACATAGAACGAACAATGTTCGCGTCCGGTGGCCGAGGCACAAGAATCCAAGTATTATTTTTAATTAAAGCAGTATATTCATCAAGCATAGCACGATACCAATTTGGGTCACGAAAAGCAATTGGATAGGACTTAGGAATAGGTGATATGGTGGACACGTGTAAGTTAAAACATTGAGTGGGACGATTAGTACCGACATGAAAGCGAGTGACCATGGGGTGAGTCGAGGTGGGATTATTGTGGTTGTGTGTAGGAATAGTTGTTTCAGTGGATGCGTTTGATGTAGGCTGGACGTTTAGTGAGTGGGGAAGTGGGCTAGACTCATGTGTTTGGTGAGTCGGTTGGAGTGGGCTTCGTGGTGGACTGGGTGGAGCAGCAGTAGATGTTATAGTGGTGGTGGGAAGTGGTGATGCAGAAGTGAGTTTGGATATGATGTGTTGATGTATGATGTTGGGCGAAGTGTCCAAAAATGTGTACGAGGGTGAGTCATGAGGAGTCATAGATCCATATAGGAAAACTGTCTCATCAAATGTTACATGACGGGATAAGATGATTTTGTTCGTGTTTAAGTCTAGGCATCGATATCCGCGGTGATTTGTCGGATATCCCAGAAAAATTGCGGGTGTAGCCCGTGGTTCAAGTTTGTGATTTGTGTGAAGATGAGGATAGCAAAGGCAACCAAAAACACGAAGATCCGCATAGTTCGGTGTTGTTTTAAAAAGGCGAGTGTGAGGTATTTCATTGTTGATGGCGGTGGAGGGTAAGATGTTCAAGAGGTAGGCGGCCATGTGAAGAGTTTCAACCCAAAATGTAGGTGGCAGGGCATCGCGATCACGATTGTTGCGGTTGTCTTGAATCCGTGGTTGGGATGTAGCAAGAAGCACTTGTGGTGAGCTTGATGTAGTGGAGGTAGAGAGTATCGGTTGCTTAGACCGGAGGCGCATCTCCTCAGTCGTGACCATGGTGCGAACAGTTGCTAGGTCAGGAAATGGATCTTTGTGAGCAATTATTTGAGCAAGGCTTCCGTATTTTTCACTTAGGCCGTTGATGGCATAGGTGACGGCGTCTGGTGTGTCGTCGCCCATTTGTATGACACGTAGTTCACCTTTTAAAGCGACGGTACGTGTCCTTTTGTTTTCTTGGAAGATGGTTTCGATGGTGTCCCAGGCGGCTTTAGCCGAAGCAGGGTTGGTGCTGATCATCCTTTTCCGAAGCGTTGGAGAAAGGGTAAGAAAGATCCATGATTTTACGATGGAGTCAGCCGTGATCCATTCGTCGGTTGGTGGATCAGATGTGGACGTCGATCCATCGATGTGGTTTAGCACGTTAAAGTTGCTGCAGTGCCCTTTGAAAAAGTAACTCCATGTGGAGTAGTTCGATTCCTGAAGATCGAGTTTTTCGGGTACGAGACTATTGATGTTATGTACCGCGTAGAGTTTTTCAACCAAGGTAAGGGCAGGAGGGGGTGGTGGTGTATTCGAGTTTGTCATGGCAGAGTGATGAGTTCGACTGTTAAATCGAGGTGAGGTTTGATGATTTAGGGTTTTGGGGATCGGCTGTGAAGGCCTGATACCATGTAATGCTTGGGACGTACAGAAAGTAAGTTTTTGACAAATTTATTGGGTGTATATGAGAACATTATTTTTAAGTGAAGGGGCGTAGGGGAGTTTGGTAGCGTGTTATGGACCGTGTGGTGACAGGACATAGATTTCCCGTAACCAACAAGATTCAGATGGATTTATGCTGAGAATTAAAAAGAGTACCTAAGATTTTTAACTGAGTGAGTTAAGGTGAGATGACGCAACCAGTAGCCATCGTTCCAATTTGAGTTGCCGGATCCTGTTGGTCAATAGTATTAAAAGCTTGTGGCAGTTGTGTCTCTTGAAATAGTCGAACCCTGAGGAGGCAGATTGGTTTGTACAGGCAGAAAAAAACGAGTAAAGGGGTTGTTGGTGGCCTACTTGAACCCGAACGTGGGCTGATGTGGTTGGGGTTTGCTGAAATCCTGGAGGGGCATTGGGCCTTAAGCCCATTGTGTTGTTATGTTGAACTGGTTGCTGACCCTGCGAAATGGATAAGCCATACTGGGCCAATAAGGTTTTGTTGGGGCCTGAATGAGGGATGAAGGTGTTGTTGTTGGCTGAATATTTACATAAGTGGTGCATATCTACAGTTTTATACATAAATAGATAGCTTGTAAATAAGACAACATCAAACCTAACCCTAATGGACCACAAGCCCACAATCGGGCTTGGGCCACTTATTCGTCTAACAGATTGGTGTAGTAAGATTGGATGATAGTGTTGCACCCAACCAACCCAATGACTACAATCACTATAATTAAAGGGTTTTGGCTCAGTTGGTATTCATCTTCGAAAATTTATAGGCGCATTAGAGAGGTTTTATGAATAAAAGATCATGAGTTCGGTCTCAGCTTATGCTCACTCCAGTTGGTGCTCTACAAGATAAAAGAATGTCTAATGGCATGGATTATTAATTTAAAAGTATTTTTTAAATTTAAGAACAATTTGTTTAATGATCATGTAGTATCTAGATACTAAACACGTTTAATATACTATAACTGTTTTGAGACACACTAAAAAAGAAAGATGGATAATAAATTGGAGTGAATTTTTATATATCCCTTTCAAACATCACGATATGGATTCCTGGCACTCAGTTAGGTACCTAACTTCAAAAACCTATAGACGCACTAGAGAGGTTTTATGGATAAAAGGTCATGGGTTCGAGTCTCGGCTCGTGCTCACTCTAGTTGATGTTCCTTTGAATCAGAAGAGTTGTCGGAGCTATTCTTTGTGAGGTGAAAAATAGATGGTGACTATAAAAGCTCACAAAGAGTATCCAACAATCTACATCTTTTTGTTGATAAAAACTTACAAATTGTTATATTTTTATTAGTTTTACAGGAAAAAACATGTTCTGTAAGCTTAAAAAAAGAGAACGTGAATGATTATTCATTATTTTATATCTAGTAATATAAGTCTTTTGTTTTAGAGTATTGATTGACATGCCTAATTGGTTATGCAGTAAATGTAGCCTTAACTACTATGAGTTCAGCAAAACTTGCTATGGTGGCAGCACAGGGTCAACTTCTGCAAAACAATAAACATCTTCCACCATCCCTTTAGGCATAAAATTAGGCCTTAAATTTCAAGCATCTAAATCATTTTCTTTATGTTTTAGTTCAATGTATCACCGAGAGCTATATATCTCGTATACGTGGCTTTTTCATATTTAATAATCATCTATTTCTGAAAACGGCACCGTCTATTTTGTGGGCATATAAAAGTATTTTAAACTCAAGTGAATCCAATTTGTGGGAAAAAATAACGTGTCTCTTTTGTAGTCAATCTCATTTCGATTTCATATACTGGGCTCTCCGGACAAAACTCATCTGGCATTTTTGATTCTAATGGCCTTTATTTTAGGTTAAGTCTGGTTACCAACAAGCTATCGCATGGAGGCAAAATTTGAATGCAGCCGATGAGTCAAGTGTTAGCCCGTCGTCAAACTTCTGGAAGGTTGTATGGCACATCTCGGTGCAGCCAAAAATCAAGTTATTCTTATAGAAAGCCATCTAAAATTCTATTGCCACTAAAGAGAATTTATATAAAAGGCAATGCTTTCCTTCTCCAGCATGTTCGATTTGTAATGTTGTGTTGAGTCGGTCGAACATCTTCTCTTCGAATGCGCTCGAACACGTCTTGTTTGGTTTGGATCTCCTTTATGCATGCGCTCTTATCCTTCTGGTATGAATATTTCTTGTCATATACAATCCTTGATTGACACAGTCCATTCTGCTTATGACGTTTCTTGAGTTCTGTCAAATTTTGCAACTACTTATTGGTTTATATGGATATCTTGTAACAACTTTGTGTTTGATAATGTGCTCATCTCCTCACGTAACACATTAGCTTCGATTTATGATTAGCTTTATGAGTTTGATAAGTTTGTTACCTCTCAATCAATATCGGTCCCTAGTAATCTTGATTCCATCTCACATACTTCTCCTCGTGGATTCCCTCCCCCTGGATGTATGGTGTAGATAAACCGTGATGCTGCATTTAAGTCTTCTAAGCTGCTTTAGGATGTGTTAGTGTTCCTAATTTTTTTCCCTGTTATGTCCATGGTGATTTAAGTTGTGCTGGATTTGCCCTCTACGCCGAGATCATTGCGATACGTTTTGCGTGCTTGTTTGCATCAAATCACGGGTGGTTAAATGCTATTGTGGAATCGATTTCTCCAAATGGCTATCTACGTTCTTATCATCTTCAGAAGCACACCCTCCATGGAGATTTGCAACTCTCATCGATGATATTCACTTATGGGCAAAGAATATGCATATTACGTTTTCTTGGGTTAAGCGAGAACAAATTAAAGTAGCTCACTGGGTTGCTTCTCACGCATTTTCTACTACTTCACGATTTAGTTGGGATAATACTTTTCCTCATGAAATTACCTCGCTTGCGAGGATGTGAGTTGTATGTTACCTAATGTTTGTTTCAATTAAAAATGTCTTTGTTAAAAAAAAAAATTTGTAGTCAATCTTTTTACGAGCATCTTAAATCTGCACATTAACTATACATTTTCAGCATTAAGATAATGCAAAAGTGTAAAAAAAATACTTTCACTGTTAGCACTAAAACATTGTATTATCTTAGTGCTATAAATAGTAAGCACAAAACAGTAAAATTTGGTGTTACACTATTTATTGCATTGAAAGTGTAAATGCTTCACTTCGAGTCTTATACTTTAATTTGTTTTTCTACTTTTATCCTTATCATTCTTTAATAAATGAATTCTTGTTCTTGTTATATGTAACATTTAATTAAAATTAACTTTTATAAAATTTGTTGTTGGTGGTTTTTCATTGTTACTTACAAAATGAGTCCAATATCTATATATAATATTTTAATATTTAATAACCAAAATATAAATAGCTATTGCATGGGTTTCTTTATTTTATTAAGATTGATATATTATAATATTTAAATTAGTATTTAGTGTAAAATTAAGTGCATACATCAGGGCAACTTCTTTTTTGTGAAAGAATGTTTTAAATATGTTCTCATTTTACATTATAATAGTGTAAAAAGATAGGATATAGATCTTTTAAAGTTAATATGAACTTTATTGGTAAAGTTCTTTCACAAACATAACAGTGGGCCTACCAAGAGACCCGATTTACTTTATTTTTGTGAGAGATCTTTACCGATAAAATTCATATGAACTTTAGAGGATCTCAGTCGAAAAAAGATATCACAAACATTGAAGATGCTCAACAATTCAAATGTTTGTCGTACTTTTTGTACAGTTTTTAAATATAAAGTTACTAAATTCTTTATTTTTAATTACATCAACGTCCTTATCAAATAAAATTAATTACATCAATATCCTTCTCATACTTTTAAAAAGGATATATATGTCCAAAAATCAATTAAATCATAATTATATTGATTTTAGATTAAGAAATTATTATGTATCTCTTATATTAATCATGATCATATTATTCATATATACATTTTGGCATCGAGCGACAAAAAAACGTGTTGATATAATTACAAAAGTTTGGATATAAACATGAAAAAATATTGCTCATATATATTTATTTGTTCATATGCATATTTGGCCTCAATTGATGAGTAAACATGTTGATTTTTTGATGTATATGAGAATTTAAATTTTTGGGAAGGATATTGATGTAATTTCAAAAGTATGGGAAGGATATTGATATAATTATAAAAGTTTGGAAAGGATATTGATGTAATTATAAAAGTTAATGAAGGATAATGACGTAATTACAAAATTAAAAATGATATTGATGTAATATTTAACTTTTGTAAGAATAGGGTTAGTAAACATCACGAGTTTGTCAAATTGGATATCATACTTGTAAAAATTGTTCACTTATGTTACTCCCTTGACCTGCAACCTAAATAACAACCGGTTTCTCTATGTCACATCTGACAGATTCACGAAAACTATGATCGTGGTCTAGGTGAGTCAAACAAATCGATAGCCATTTTTATGTGAGTGAAAAGAGTATGTGAGAGAAAGTTATAATATAAATAGGATGATTAAAATGGAAGATACAAAATGGACTCAACTCTCTATGAAGCCATAGAGGGGTATTTATACCCACCACTTTACATAAGAATCTATGTTGAATATTACTAGTCCATGTGTGTGGTGGATTTGGTTAAACATGTTAATTCTCAGTAATGTCGACACGGTAAAGTGAATTCCTTACAATCTTCCCCTAGGGACGATATACAGAATTAGCTTACAATAATTCCTGACAATACCTAATGATTAAGAACAAGAACTTTTAGGAAGCTCTCCATTACTGATGACCATTTCTGTGGTTTTACTTCAAGTCTGCACTCTAACATGAATCATCTTTGTAGTACCTTGTAGGAGAAATACTGTAATATGTACGAACTAAGTAACTCATACACTTCTAGTTAAGGAGAAGCTTGAATTAGCTTCCCCCTAATTCGTGCCACATGATCTTCATTTAGAAGCTTTTAAGGCTTCCCCCTAAACTAGCAATGAATCAGCTTCCCCCTATTTCATGCCGCATATTCTTAATTTAGAAGCTTTTAAAGCTTCCCCCCCAAAACTAGCAATCCTCTCTTGAGCAGTTTCAAAGCTTTCTCTATAGGCTTCTAGAATAAATTAATGTGCACGCGGAAATTGGTAGGATACCACATCAAAATTATTCTGCTCCTTTAAGGTCTAAGCTATTGATGTCGTTAGGGGTAAGCATTATCTGGATCAGCAACGTATCTTCTCACGCTTGAATAATTCTTCTCACTACGTTTCCCCCTTGGAGATTCAAATATGCATTACTAAAGTGGGTCTCAAGATATCGCTTCACCATGTGTCTGAAGAACTGCACTCCAAAAGTCTATAAGTTAATGCGTGATATTCTCTGCGGTTATGACATTTATCTTCCCGGCATGGCATAACTTAAAAAAATTCAAGAAAGATGCCATATGTCAAGCTTTCAAGGCAAAGACTCAAGGGTGAATCTACTCCTTCCCTCTTGCTGGGTTCGACACGTCGGAATCAGCAACACCTTGGACGCACATTTTACTTGAGTACTTGGGTGAAGAATAAATTAGCTCGATTAATCCCGTGAGAACAATTGCTGATCAAATCTATATCATAACCTCTCTCTGGATATCATTTTAACCAAGTTTTTTGTAGGCTATTTGAAGTGACCACTGTATGAAAGTTAACCCATTATACCTTAACTTGAGACAAAAGTAGGGAATTTTTGTGTTGTGACTTAAGCTTGCACTAATGTTAGAAGAACGGTGTAGAGAATTTGTGCTCCAAGCAAATCTCTAAGTACTCCATACCCCTCCCAAAGTATGAGACTTTCATCACCTCTTGCGATTATCCATAACGTTTTAGCATGTGACACCGAGTACTACAACGTAACTCCTTTAAGTGATAGTTAACCAGGTCATCAACCATCCAACCTTGGCTGCTGGAAAACTAGATAAAACAAAGTCTTCAACTTAAATTTAGCTCGAGCAAGTTTTCATTGTCAAGCCATGTATCCAGACAACCCCGACTTCAAGATAAAATAAGTACACGCCTACGTAAAATGCCACTTCAATCTCAAATAAGTGATACCCGATCAACTCCGTAGTCACTTAAAAAATTAATTCCAAATCTAGCCTTTAAGTTTCATGATTCATTATCCAAATTGATCGATCGGTGGTAGAAAGAAATTGTGTTTGGTTGTGTTGTTGTTGAGTCTTGAAATAATTCTTGAAACTACACGGGATTTTACAATTCTCGACAAAATCGGGAAAACAATTTAATGTGTCACGGGATTTTACAAGTCAAAGAAATAAACCGTATAATTTAAAATTTTGAGTTGATAGGTTTTAATTAAAATGACTAGTTCGGTTCTCAAACAACTTAAGTTCGGTTCCAACTGGTTCGGTTCCAACTAGTTCGGTTCCAACAAAAAACTGACTAGTTCGGTTCTCAAAGGAATGACTAGTTCGGCTCCAACTGAATGACTAGTTCGGCTCCAACTAAAATTGACTAGTTCGGTTCCAACTGAATGACTAGTTCGGCTCCAACTGAAATTGACTAGTTCGGTTCCAACTAAAATTGACTAGTTCGGTTCCAACTGAATGACTAGTGCGGTTCAACACAAAAGTCTTAGTTCGGTTCTATATGAGGAATTGACTAGTTCGGCTCCAACTGAAATTGACTAGTTCGGTTCTCAAACAACTTAAGTTCGGTTCCAACTGGTTCGGTTCCAACTGGTTCGGTTCCAACTAGTAACCGAACGAGTTGGTTTTAGTTGGAACCGAACGAGTTGATCTCAGTTGGAACTGAACGAGTTTTCTTAAGTTGGAACCGAATTAGTTTCTTCGGTTAGAACCGAACTAGTTGATTAAGTAGGAACCGAACGAGTTGATTTCAGTTGGAGCCGAACTAGTCATTCAGTTGGAACCGAACTAGTCAATTTTAGTTGGAGCCGAACTAGTCATTCAGTTGGAGCCGAACTAGTCATTCCTTTGAGAACCGAACTAGTCAGATTTTTTTGTTAGAACCGAACCAGTTGGAACCTAACCAGTTAGAACCGAACCAGTTGGAACCGAACTAGTAACTTTCTAATTAAAACCTATCAACTCAAATTTTCTAAATTATACGGTTCTTTCTTTGACTTGTAAAATCTCGTGAAACATTAACTTGTTTTCTTGGTTTTGTCGAGAATTGAAAAATCCCGTGTAGTTTCAAGAATTATTTCAAGACTCAACAACCACACATTCAAACATAATTTCTTTCTACCACCGATCGATCAATTAGTAATCTTTTTGATACAACGTTATCAATGGCGACTCTTGCAGATAAATCATTTTCTCGGGTGGTGACAATAAACCACCGATGCTTGAAAAACATTTGTATGATTCATGAAAAAGCATAATGGAACTTTATATGATGAATAGACCTCATGGTAGAATGATCCTTGCTTCCGTTGAGAAAGGTCCACTAGTCTGGCCATCAATCACAGTGGATGGTGTAACAAGACTTAAGGAATATACTAAGCTCACCCCTGCAGAAGCCATTCAAGCTGATTGTGACATCAAAGCAATTAATATCATTCTCCAAGGCCTTCTAACAGAAAT
>BQNB010158413.1:2965-15034 GCA_026074375.1 Tanacetum coccineum
AGCTTGGAGACCAAGTTATGGACTTTGATTAGTGTCAAGTCTATTAGGAGCTGAGTAAGAGAGGCTATGCGAATGAGTCTTGAGGTCTAGGGAGGTAGCTTTGCAATGTGGAAGGTTTTTGGGTGATGTTGTGGCCGCGGCTAAGCAAGAACAACAAGGAGAGGATGTAACCAATTTGGTGACCAAGAAATGAATTAGAGGTGCTTATAAGCAGCTAGGGGCTGAAGTTGCTTAGTCATAGAGGAGCTTGAGCTACTAGCTTAAGGTGCTTGAGTTTAAAATGGGTAAAATGGAGGGAAAATAGGTATCGAGTCAAATTAGGGTTCGATTAGGGCTTAGGATTAAGTTTTAGGGTTTGGTTTGAAGGTTTAGGGTTTTAAAATGAAATTTAGGTTTTTAGGGTTTCATTTAGGGTTTAGGGTTTTAAAACATGGATTAGGGTTAAGATTAGGGATACATTATTGTTTAGGAGTCATGAATTAAGTACTTGTACCTTGTGTTAAAGTGGTGGTACAAAATCGAGAATGAAAACGATGGTAAAATGAGCTTATTTAAATGTGTGCATAATAACTTGTATTTTAAGCTTTTAAGGACTTGTACATTAATTTAGAGGGAAAGTATGATTCAAATATTATGTATTAATACTTGTACACATGCTTTAAAGGTTTGTACATTCGTTTTATATGTATACATTACATACACTTAGGGTTTTGATGTAAACGTTAACGTTTAATGCTTGTTTTGATATAACGTTTTGAAAAGTACGTTAAATGGATGATGTACTTAGTAAAATGATATTAAGATATAGACTTGACATATTAGGATGTTTACATGATGTAAACATAAATAGAGATAACATTAATAGAGGTTGCGTGAGCTCATTCACTTTATAGATGCAAGTTACGTTGCATAATGAGATAAAGCAAAAAAAAATTCCCTGTAAAAGGTGGTATATATATATAATAGATGGATAGTACAGTGCATCTAATTTAATAGATGGATAATTACATTGATGAAAATTGTGGGTTACTATACATGTTAAAGAGGAGAAGCGAGTATATATGGAATTAGACTTTAATGATGAAAAAGTAAGACAGTTTCTTATACAAACGTCATAACTTGTGCAATACGAATATATATACTTTAGAGTGCTACTGCTTCTGCTTGAGACTTGAGTGGTTGTGTAAATATTTGAACAAAATGATTCATTAGGCTGGAAGCATTAAAGGGTAAACGAGTCAAAAATTGTGTAAATGCATTGTCGTTATTAAATGTCACGATGTTATATTTATATTTTAAACACCTTTTGGTTTGAAAAAATAAAATAAAGATACATTACTGACTCTAAAACTCCTAACCGTTTACAACCAAGTTTGATTATAAAAAATAGTATGCATAAGATTCCTAATGAATTTCATGGAAAAAAAAGAAAGAAACAAATGCATTACCCGATTGAATATGATGAACTGTAGCACTTGTGTGTTTTTCCAATGACTATGAGGTGATATACGAACTTCACAACTTAGATACGTTTTTTTAACATCTATATACACCTTCAACTATTTAAAATTGATAAATTACATCCTCTTATATAAAAGTTTTTCTTTAAAAACATTTTTTCAAAAAAAATAATTATAAAAAGATAACAACAACGTTTAAAAAATGATAACTTCTATTTTTTACTACTAAATGTACAAGTCTTTTAATGTTTTCTCATGTACAATATTCAATAAACTTAATACAAATTCTATATGATTACTTCAAAAACCATAAAATATACTAAGTAATTACGTAAACACAAACAAATTGACAGACATTGCTACTATGCTTAAAAATATCTTTGTATAATATACAATTATTAAAAACCAATATTTTGCAAAACAAAAAAATGTAAACAATAATAACAAGTCATGCCCGCCCCATCAGGCGGGCTTAGCCACTAGTATATATATATATATATATATATATATGTGTGTGTGTGTGTGTGTGTGTGTGTGTGTGTATGTGTGTATGTGTGTGTGTGTGTGTGTATGTATGTAGTTCAAAAGAAATAAAGGCTTATGTTTCGGCACATAAAGATTGTATCCGCTCCAGTATCAAGTTCTGCCTTCGGTCCGGTTTATGTATTAAGTACAAGCCAATGGTAGTTGTCTAGATTATGTCTGCGCAAATTGAGTGTTTTCATACAAATATATAAACCCTATCTCAGTGGCATGAGTGAATTAAAAATCAAACACTATCCCTATGTGAGGTGCTACGTTATATGTCTATGCCTGAAAAGTTAACCTAATATGCAAACTCTTATAAATCCAAATTTTCTCCGCGTCACGATAAATGATTTTATTTTCTCGCTTCTATTGCTTAAGGGCAAGCAATAAGCTAAGTGTAGAGGGATTTGATAACGCCCAAATTATACATGTTTTCTACGTCGTTATTTGTATATATTTTATCATTTCTCGTGAACTTTCGATACTTAATAGCTTAAAATTGCTTGCATGTTCACTAGAAGACATTCCGAGGATAGATACAACAATATAAGTCACTTACACGTTAAAGAACACATCATTCAAGAAAATATCAACAATCAAGTTCTATTTACCAAATGTGTGCCGCACATAACATTTGTGCATCGCACTTACCTTCATGTCAAAGACAGTCAACATTGCATTAACTCAACAAGCACGCCGTACAATCTTTTGTGTGCACTGCACTTCCCCTCTGAAATGAAGCATTTATGAAGACTTTAATGCTACTGCATTTACACCCTAAGTACGCCGCACATATTCTCTTATGTGCCGCACTTTCTTAATAAACATTTAATGATAGTGCATTTAATCACCAAGTGCACCGCACAATCTTTTGTGTGCGCCGCACTTTTACCTAAAAATCAGCCTATAAATAGTGGACTAATTTTCACTCTCAAATCATTCCTCTCATCCCCACAATCACATTCCACACACATACATTATCCTTCATCTATATAAACACCAAAAACATTACTCCCTTTGAAGAATAAAGATCTAACAATCAAGAACGAAGACGGTTATCAACTTAGTTATTGAAATAATGGAAGTTTATGTTAAATCTACTTTTGTTATGAACACTTTAGCCGTGAGAGGCTAAATCTCTCATGACTACTCGGTGATGTTATAATAATGAATAAGCATTTGGTATGATCGTGATCTCTTTAATCTCAAGCTTATGTTGAAATCCTATTATATCTTATCTTGTCTATCTTTGCTTATCAACTTAAATTATATAATCATTTTGGTATAGGTCAAAAAGACCTGATATGATTTATGTGGTTTTAAAGATTTGTCTATAATCTTTATCGTTTGTGTCGAGAAATCCACTTTCGTAAATTGATAAACAAATAAGCTTTGATATACTAGTAACTGGATTATTTGAGTGACACATCTGGTATGGTTAACTAAATATAAGTCTTGATTTAATTAAGTTAGTTTATGAAAATGTTTTCTGATGAGAAAATCCTTTTTATAAACTAAGGTTCCACCTCCGAGGTTTGATCATTTCCAACGCTTATGAATTGTTTTCAACTATCCGAGTAGTCATCTTTAAAATCATTGATAAAACAAAAAGTTATTTTCAAGTTAAAGTTTATTTTCCTTTTGATTATCTAAAACACTACTCAAATCCCTGTGGAACGACCTGGTCTTACCTAAAAGGATTATACTACATACGTGGGTTATACTTTTACACGTGTGTTTCCCTATAATAAAATTGGTGTTTTCAATCATTATAAATTTAAAGCTTTTGAAACACATCAGTAATCCTGATACTTCCCTTGAAGCTTTCTTAGATGCTGACTGGGCTGGAGATTCAGATGATCGACGGTCCACGAGGGGATTTGCTATATATCTTGGTTCAAACCTTATATCTTTGACCGCTCGTAAATAACGTACCGTTTCACATTCCTCTACAGAAGCTGAATACAAGGCTCTTGCTGACACTGTTGATGAGCTTACATAGCTTCAAGCTATTCTTAATGAGCTTGGAATCTGTTCATCTTCAACTCCTATACTATGGTCTGCCAATCTTGGTGCAACATACTTGTCAGCTAACCCTATCTTTCATTCGCATACAAAACAGGTGGAAATAGACTATCACTTTGTTCGGGAAAAGGTTGCTCAAGGAGATGTTCAAGTTCAACATATATCTACACATGATCAAATTGCAGATATCTTTACAAAGCCATTACCAACTCCTCGATTCCTCTTTCTAAGATCCAAGCTGCTGGTTGTTGTCCGTCCTTAGCTTGCAAGGGCGTGTTAGACCAAACTAGATTAGATGGGCCGATCCAATTATATAGATTGGCCGTACCCATTAGGTTATGTGTTAGTTTCTTAATCTCTAAGCTATGACATTATATTATATATTAAAAAAATGCTCGGTCACCCCGTGTATTTTACCGTTTATTATAGCTCGTAGTTAATCGGTTAATGAATAACATTCGGTAATGGGCCAGGTATTAAACCCAATGTGTAAGCCCACTACCAAGGCCCTTAGTCTGGTTTGTAAGCGACTATATTAGCCTCTTCCATGACATGGAAGAGGTGGTTAGTCATTTCATGCAAGTTATACTTTCTCTCACTAAAAAGCTTTTTCTCTCTCACTTTCTCTCTCTAGATTTGGCTAATCCATCGATCTTCCACTGTGTTATGATTTCCAATATCCTACAATTGGTATCAGAGCTCATGAGATGATTAGATCGTTTTTCTGTGCGTTTTAGTGCTTGGTTTAGATCAAAAGTTGAGTTTTAGGAGGTTTTAGCTCTTGTTCTTGAGTTTCATTGATTTTCATGTTTCTTGTGTTAAAATTCATGTTTTTGTAGTTGCTATAGCCTTCTAGTACTCATTTGTGCAAAAGAATCCAAGTCAAAACGTTCAAAAGGGTGATTTTTAGGTGTTTTAAGGTGTAAAAGTTCATAGTTCATCGTAGCGGTTTGGTAAACTGTTGGTTGTTAAGCGTAGCGGTTTGATTCATTGTTCTGGCTATTTGTTAGGAAAGTACACTGTTCTAGAAGTTTGTCAGATCGTACACGGTGTTAGCGGTTTGTCGTTTCTGACAGCGGTTTGTCTTATTAGGCAGAGGTTTGTCAGTAGCGGTTTGTCCTCTAGTGTGGCGGTTTACTAGTAGCGATTTGGTAATTGTAGCAGTTTGATCCACAGCGGTTTACAAGTTTTTGAAGACAATTTATCATAGCGATTTGGGAAACAAACCTCTGCCAATTTTATTTTTTGGTAGCGGTTTGGTGTTTCTTCTATATAGCGGTTTACCATTTCTCTCTAGTAGCGGCTTGGTAGTTTAACTTAGTAGCAGTTTACCAGTCGTAGCGGTTTATAGGTAGCGGTTTGTTACATGTTTTTAAAGATTTTTTCTCAAGGTCGTTTGTAAATCAAACCTCTGTCTATTTTTATTCGTGGTAGCGGTTTGGTATATATTCTTCATAGAGGTTTGATAGTAGCGGTTTGACAGTAGCGGTTTGAGTATTAATCCAGCGGTTTGGTACATTGTTTGGCATTTGGACTATTTTTTTAAACCTTTAAAACGTAACAAACTCAAACAACAAAACACTTAAGCAAACATAACCACTTTTAACATACATTCACTAATCATTGTTCGATCAACATAAATCATTTCACAATCAATTAAGATGGCTAATCTCTCAGAAGATATCCAATGTGCCGGTTCTGATACCCGGCTACCTATGCTTGATAGGACTGACTTTGCATCATGGAAACAACGTATTCGACTGTATTGTCGGGGTAAAGAGAATGGGGTGAACATCTTAAAGTTGATTGATGAAGGACCTTTTCGGATGGGAACATTTTGTGGAAACACTTGTTGAAGGGAATGAAGGTGCCCTACATCTAGGTCCAGAACAAGATCGAGTCTATTCTGACCTTTCACCTAAAGATAAGGAAAGGTATAACGCTGATATTTGGGCAACAAATATCCTACTTCAAGGATTGCCAAAAGACATCTACACTCTTATCAATCACTAAACTGATGCAAAAGACATTTGGGATAATGTAAAGATGCTCTGGAAGGTTCTGAATTAACCAAAGAAGACCGTAAATCACAACTATACGATGATTTTGAACACTTCCGTTAGAACAAAGGAGAAACCATTCACGATTACTATGTCAGGTTTACCAAGCTCATCAATGACATGTGAAACATCAAGATGACCATGCCCAGAATGCAGTTCAATTCAAAGTTTGTTAATAACATGTTGCCTGAATGGGGGAGATTCATCACAGTAGTGAAACTGAACAGAGGATTAAGGGACTCCAACTATAATCAGCTGTATGCTTATCTGAAGCAACACGAGGCACATGCCAATGAGAAAAAAATAATGTTGGAACGTTTCACTCAACCCAATGTTGATCCTCTCACCTTGATGTCTAATGTTTCACATCAGCAATACTACTCACAATCATCTACCACTCCACCATCCACACATGCTCTACCATACTTTGCTATACCCAACTTGATTCAGGACTCTCTCCAACAGACAACTTAATTGAGAACTTAACCAACACACTTACCTTACTCACCCAATCATACAAAACATATCTTCCACAAACTAACAATCAACTTAGAACTTCATCAAATACAAGGAACCAAGCCACAGTTCAAGATAGCATGGTTGTTTTTTAGAATCTTCTCATTGCAAATGACAATTTAATTGCTGATTGCTTGTCCAAAGATGTGTTTCATATTGCAACGAATTCTAAGCTTACTGTATCTAGATTTACTAAAATGCATGATGCCCACACTGTTGTTTAAACACGTTGTCTGGAACTTGAAGCAGACCTTTCTAAATTACATGATAAGGTTCAAAAAGATGATCATGTTGAATTAGTAAAACGTTTTTCAAATCTTGAGGTAAATCACTTAAATTTGCAGTTAAAGTATCAAAACCTTAAAGAAAGTTTTGGAAACACCACATCTCCACCCGCTCGAGATGCTCCTGATTTTGACTTAGTCTTTGTAATCGAAAAAAATGAAAGCTTCCATTCAAGTAAAAGACAACGCCATCAAAAAATTGAGAATGCAAATCTCTCAGTTGAAAGAAACCCATAGTTAAGCAGACCGTACTCTTGATTTCAGAGCCTTAGATTTTTAGATCACTCAATTAACTAAAAAAGTCATTGTTCTCCAAGAACAAAATGAGCTTTTTAGGGTTGAGAATACAAAAATTAAGCAGCATTTTAAGGAACTATTTGATTCTATTAAGATCACGCGTGCTAAACATATCGAACAAACAACTGCCTTGTTAAATGAAAATGAGAATCTGAAAGCCCAAATACATGAAAATCTGAAATGCATCACTATGGATTCTGTAAAAACAAAAGTTCTTGCACCTGGTAGGTATTCTATAGATATTGAACCAATTCCTCCTCGCAATAGGAACAATAGGGAAGTTCATCTAGATTATCTAAAACATCTTAAGGAAAATGTAGAAACCCTTTGCGAGATAGTAGAGGAAGCTAAGGTTGACAGACCATTAGATAGATCACCTGCATCTACTTGCCTTTACACTAAACACTCTCAGGAACTATTAGCATATGCGATTGGCACTTGTCCGAAAGACTTCAATAAACGAGATGAAAAGCATGATACTGCCTCTTTAACTAGGAAAAAGCAAGTTACTTTTGAGGACCAATGTGAAACATCAAATAATAACACACACAAACATGTAGAGCAACTAAACATTCAGAAGACTAATGTCCTTGTGCTTCCTTCTACAGGAGTGAACAGTTGCACTGATGCTAGCGGATCACAGCCTAGGAGCAATACCAAGAAAAATTGGATCTCGCCTACTAAAACTGTCAACAAGAAGAAAGTAGAAGAACACCATAGGACCAATAAGTCTAGTTTGAAAACCACAAATCGTGTTGATTCTAGTATTAGCTCTAAACGTACTGTAATTAATTAAAATTCTCATTCTGTTTGCAAGACATGTAACAAATGCTTAATTTCTGCAAATCATGATATGTGTGGTTAATTATTTACACTCTATGAATGCATCCCCCTTGTTAAAAATATTGTGTGCAAAGTTACGCAAGTTTGGAAACCTAAGCAAGTTAAGCAAGTGTGAAAAGTAACAAGAAAAGTGCTTACCAATGTTGGTTATCAATGGAGGCCCACAGGAAGAACATTCACTTTAGGAGAACAGTGCCCTTTAACTAGGCTCACTAAATCTAAAGTAGTGCCTGCTAAGCAAACTGACAACGTTAGTACTAGTAAAACTGTGATAACTGAGAAATTACGTCACACATCTCAAAGACAATTAACCAGATACCAATGTAAAAACCAACAGTACTAGACAGTTCCCGTTAGCTTTCCCACTTCAGCCAATTGTTGCCTCTATGCAATCTACTAGTGCTTATGCTAACCAATAGGAACCCAACCAAAATTAGGGATCCAACTTTCCAAACTCTCCATTTTGTCTGTTTTCAAATGCAGGTCGTATAGATCATCCTTTGGTATTTTGACTCAAGCTGCTCAAAACATATGACGGGGGATGGCTCACGGCTTAGGAATTTTGTGAAAAAATTCATCGGGACAGTTAGATTCAGGAATGACCACTCTGGTGCTATCATGGGTTATGGAGATTACGTTATTGGTGATAGTGTGATCTCTAGGGTATACTGTGTGGAAGGACTAGGACACATTCTATTTTCTGCCAGACAATTTTGCGATTCTGATCTAGAAGTTGTATTCAGGAAGCATTCATGCTATGTTTGAGATACGGATGGTGTTGAATTAATTAAAGGTTCTCGTAATTTGTACACTATCTCGGTTGAATACCTGATGAAGTCCTCCCCGATCTGCTTGTTGTCCAAAGCCTCCAAGAACAAATCATGGTTATAGCATCGTCGTTTAAACCACTTAAACTTCGGTACCATCAATGACCTTGCAAGAAAGGATTTAGTAAGAGGCTTACCAAGATTTAAGTTTGAGAAAGATCATCTCTGCTCCGCGTGTCAACTAGGAAAGAGCAAAAAACATACCCACACACCCATAACTGAAAACACCAACTTAGAAGTTCTTCATACCCTTCATATGGATTTATGTGGACCGATGCGAGTGCAAACAATTAATGGGAAGAAATACATCTTAGTCATCGTTGATGATTATTCTAGGTTTACTTTGGTTAAGTTTTTGAGATTGAAAGATGAAACCCCATGGTTCATCATTAAATTTTTGAAGAAAATACAAGTCGGTCTCAACAAAACTGTCAGATACATTCGTATCGATAATGGCACAGAATTTGTCAATCATGTTCTGACTAAATATTATGAAAGTGTCGGCATTTTTCACCAAAAATCAGTTCCAAGGACTCCACAGCAAAACGGCGTTGTCGAAAGACAGAACCGTACTCTTGTTGAGGCTACTAGGACAATGCTGATATTTTCCAAGGCCCTGATATTTCTATGGGCAGAAGCTGTGTCTACTGCTTGTTACACCCAAAACTGATCCCTCATTCACACTCTTCATTAAAAAACCCCATATGAGCTGGTGCATGATAAGAAGCCTGATCTTACCATTTTTCAAGTCTTTAGTGCTATTTATTACCCTACAAATGACAGCGAATATCTTGAAAAATTACAACCAACAGCTGATATTGGAATTTTTGTTGGTTATGCACCAAGCAGGAAAGGTTATAAAATCTACAACAAAAGAACCTGACGAATCATGGAAACTATTCAAGTTCAATTTGATGAGCTATTTGAGCCTATGGCTCCTGTGCAACTCAGTACAAGACCCGCTCCTACATTTCTAACGCTTGGACAGATTAGTTCAGGGCTCGTACCCAATCCGGTCCCTGCAGCACCTTATGTACCCCCAACAAATAAAGAACTAGAGATTTTATTCCAACCGATGTTCAATGAATACCTAGAACCTCCTCGTGTTGAAAGACCAGTTTCTCCTGCTCCATCAATTCCAGTTCCATTCAATTCAGCTGGTACACCTTCTTTTACTACTATTGATCAAGATGCACCTTCTCTAAATCATTCACCGTCATCTTCGGCATTACAATCTCCAAGTTTACAACAAGGCGTTGCAGCTGGATCTACTATCATTAAAGACAATCCTTTTGCTCATGTTGACAAAGACCCCTTCGTAAACGTGTTTGCTCCAGAACCTAGTTCTAAAGAATCATCATCCGGGGATGTTAGTTCAGCAGAATCAACTCATGCCACTCAACCACATCATTATCTCGAGAAATGAAGCAAGGATCACCCGGTTGATAATGTCATTGGCAATCCTTCTCGACCGGTATCCACCAGAAAACAACTTGCTACTGATGCCTTGTGGTGCTTGTATAACTCTACACTGTCAAAAGTCGAACTAAAGAACTTCAAATCTTCTATAACTGAAGATTGCTGGTTTTAAGCCATGCAAGATGAGATTCATGAATTTGATCGACTTCAAGTATGGGAATTAGTACCATGACCAGACTGTGTCATGATTATTGCTCTCAAGTGGATTTACAAAGTTAATCTTGATGAGTACGATGATGTTCTGAAAAACAGGGCAAGGTTGTTGGCCAAAGGAAATCGACAAGAAGAGGGAATTGATTTCGAGGAATCCTTTGCGCCGGTTGCACACATTAAGGCTATAAGAATCTTCATCGCTAATGTCGCCAGTAAAAACATGACCATCTATCAAATGGATGTCAAGACAGCATTCCTTAATGGCAAGCTGAAGGAAGAAGTCTATGTTAGTCAACCAGAAGGTTTCGTTGATCCAAACCATCCGCTACATGTTTATCGTCTGAAGAAGGCTCTATATGGGATAAAGCAGGCTCCTCGGGTATGGTATGACACTCTGTCATGGTTTCTTCTGGACAACAAATTTTCCAAGGGTGTAGTTGACCTGACATTATTCACTCGAAAAATAGACAAACATATTCTTCTTGTTTAAATATATGTAGATGATATCATATTTGCCTCGACCAACCCTAAAGCATGTGACATATTTTCCAATGAGATGAGTTCTAAATTCTAAATGTCAATGATGGGACAAATGTCTTTTTTCCTAGGATTACAAGTTTCTCAAAATCCGAGAGGCATTTTTATTAATCAATCAAATTTTACTCTAGAAATCTTAAAGAAATTTGGGATGGATTTGTGTGACCCTATTGATACACCCATGGTGGATCGACTCAAACTGGATGAGGACCCCTTAGGGATTCCAGTTGACCAGACTCGATTTTGTAGTATGGTCGGCTCCCTATTGTACCTCACTGCCAGCAGACCCAACCTTGTATTTGTTGTGTGTATGTGTGCTAGGTATCAGGCATCGCCTACCAAAAAGCACCTTGAAGCACTTAAACGGGTCTTTCGTTATCTCAGAGGAACCATAAATTAGGGACTTTAGTATCCGAAAGACACCTCTATAGCACTAACGGCCTATGCAGATGCGGATCATGCAGGTTGTCAGGATACACGAAGAACTAAGTCAGCTCAGTTCCTTGGAGATAAATTAGTCAGCTGGTCATTAAAGAAACAGAAGAGCACTGCGATCTCAACCACAGAGGCCGAATACAATGCCATGTCTGGATGATGTGCTCAGATACTTTTGATGAGGTCACAACTTACAGACTACGGTCTTGCCTTTAATAAGATTCCCTTGTATTGTGATAATTGCAGTGCCATTACTCTCTGCTACAACAATGTCCAGCACTCACGGTCCAAGCACATTGACATATGTCACCATTTCATTCGCGAGCAGGTTGAGAAAGGCGTGGTTGAAATGTACTTCGTGATGACGGATTATCAGCTTGCGGACATATTCACCAAGGCATTACCCACATATTCACCAAGGCATTACCCAGAGAGAGGTTCAAATTTCTACTCCCACGTCTTGGTATGAAGAGTATGACTCCGAAAACCCATAAACGTCTTCAGGAAGAGGAGTAAAGGATGGTCTTCGAATATCCTATGTATATTTGTATATAATTAAACATAAAAACAAAATACAAAAATATAAAACCTATAAAAACCATAAAAATCAAAAAATAGAAAATAC
>BQNB010158416.1:0-15034 GCA_026074375.1 Tanacetum coccineum
TCAACAATTGCTTCAGGAGGAGGTGTCATCGTAGGATCCTTAATATCGAGCAGTCATGTTCGCATGTAAAAAGACTAAAGAAACAAAGACATGAACGGTCTCTTGAAAGAGGGGTGTATTTTCCTTCTCTGTGATACATGAGCTCCTTGTCCAAATTATTGTCTTCCATGATTTCATATGAGTTACAAGCTTGTCATTTCAATCACTTGCTACCTTTAAAAGAAATCAGCTCGCCTATTGAATCGATTAATCACCATGTCAAAGGTATGTTAGTGACATAAGTAGTCGATTCATTCGTTGATAGGAGCGAGCAGCAATAGTCCTTTTAGCCAAGATTGAAAGGATGTCAATCTCCCACTCTGAGTCTGGTATTCTAGAAGGAGCACTACATAACTTCAATATCTCACTACAAAATTTAATATAGAACTTCTAAACCAATAGACCTTAAACTCGGATAGTAGCCTTCCCTTCCTAGTCATTCTTTTGTTGTAAACTGATTGATAAGCAATGGACTAAGTCAAAAGAACAAGAAAGGCTAGTCATTCTCGTATTAGCGCCTTAGGCTATATGCTTGCTTCCTAGGTCCGGTATTAGCATAGGTGAGTTAGTGGTTATCTCGCTTATTCATTATAGCGAGGATACGGTGTTTAGCCAACGTAGCTTCTTAGGTTTATTGGGTTTTGGAATAAACGGTCCATGGAGAAAACCTCACGAAAGAATACCTTAATGACTTACCAATGGAAAGGTCTTCGAAACTATGAATCTTTCATTTATTCTCCTCTCACAATAAGGACGTGTCTAAGGATGCTACTTTGGGCGAGCATACTTCTTGTCATGGGGGCGCCCATCACTTTGGACGTTCTTTACTTTACCGTAGATGCATGATTCAGAACGTAATAGCTAGGCACGTCGTGGGAGGATAAAAGATACATGCATTTATTTAGTTGACTGGGAAAGATGTGGATCTTTCCCTTCAAGGAGAAGAGCGGAATACAAGCAAGTTATCACGTAGGGAGAGGAATTGCGCGTGTGGACGACTTCTAGGCTGGTTTCAGACTAAGAGGTGTGAGAGAAAGACAAGTAAACATATCCTTATGATCGGGATGAGGCAGATGCCTCCCATCCAGGGGCGGATCGAATCGGAGTTTCCTTAGGTCGCCACCGATCTATAGTTATCCTTAAACTTTCATGTTTTATGGAGAAGAAGCGAACAAAGGTACGCTCGCTTATTGTCTTGTTCTTTGTCGAGAAATTCGAAAGAAAGAGTTGGCATTCATTTTTTCATGAAAATTCATAGTTGAGTCTACTAAAAGAGAACCAACTCATTGTAGTGATTAGAGGGCACCTCTGATCGAAGCCTGAAATGAGGCTGGAGCATTAGTTAAACCAAAGTGCATGACTCTAAACTTGTAATGGTCCGTAATCCAATGAAAAACAACGATTACTTAGGCATAGCTTGTGAATTTTTAGCACCACAGTAGAGTCATTACCAATGAACGCTTTGTGCTCATAAGTGCAAAAAGTCGTTTGAAACTTTGTATGCACGCTCTACTCGCGCTAAAGTATGAAGAGGGCCTCACACAAGCAAGTGTAAGAATCAAAGCAGGGAGGATCAAAGAGCTTACACAGCAAGCAAGCGAGAAGGAATACCTCAAAGGCATGCACTCAGGTAAGGTATTTCATGTTGACCAGGGATGACGTTTATTGTGAATCAAGTATTTTCTTTTAGTAAAGCCAAAGTCTTATTCCCATATTTTTTGAATCCAGCGCCGGGACTGATGGGGCTCAAACCCCAGGTTCCACCTTGACAGGGGGTGCTCTGACCGATTAAAATATCCTCTTTATGTTATGGATTGTAATCCCTAATTAAAAAAATATAGCTCGGTAGGGGCTTCAAAACTTAACTAGGAGAAAGTGGGAAAAAAATAGGTGCGCTAGCCGCAATCAAACTACACGCTAACGAGCAAGAGAGATAGTCAAACGGGACCGTGAATGCCAGATCCCAGCAGAATGATCAGCCAGACAAAGGCATAGGGACTCTTTCCTTCCCTTGAGTCTTCCCTGTGTGTGGAGATATGAAGTGTCGTTCCACCAAAAATAGAATTGGGAAATCTAGGAAGGGAAAAAAAATACTTCGAGATAACTTGTTCTCATGCAATAGTCGAAGAAAATTATTGTAAATATCGAGCTCAACTATAATGTTTATTACTGAATACCCTGTTTATGGCCAAAGATTTCTTATTGCTACCCCCCCTATTATAATATTCATCTTTACCAGGTGATTAAAGCATTTATGTCCCTTTTGATCTTTAATAAGGCTTTCGCCTACCTTATAATTTAAATTGGGTGATAACTTTTGCGACGAACTTGGATTAAGCTATTTCCTAGGGGCTTCACTGCATTTGGATAGTACTAGGATCCTTCTGCCCCGACGCTTGATTATAAAAAGTTGTATGCCCTATGACCACAACTCATATGAGCCTTGCGACGAGACGTGGACATTACTCATGTTGCAGTTCCCTCTAGTCCGTTCTTTTTGGGGGGGGGGGGGGGGGGGGGGGGGGTGGGGGGGGGGGGGGGGGAGGGGGGGTGGGGGGGGGGTGGGGGGGGGGGGGGTTGGGGGGGGGTGGGGGGGGGGGGGGGGTGGGGGGGGGGGGGGGGGGAGGGGGGGGGGGGGGGGGGGGGGGGCGGGGGGGGGGGGGGGGGGGGGGGGGGGGGGGGGGGGGTGGGGGGGGTGGGGGGTGGGGGGGGGGGGGGGGTGGGGGGGGGGGGGGGGGGGGGGGGGGGTGGGGGAGGGGGGGTGGGGGGGGGGGGGGGGGGGGGGGGGGGGGGGGGGGGGGGGGGGGGGGGGGGGGGGGGGGGGGGGGGGGGGGGGGGGGGGGGGGGGGGGGCGGGGGGGGGGGGGGGGGGGGGGGGGGGGGGGGGGGTGGGGGGGGTGGGGGGGGGGGGGGGGTGGGGGGGGGGGGGGGGGGGGGGGGGTGGGGGGGGGGGGGGGGGGAGGGGGGGGGGGGGGGGGGGGGGGGGGGGCGGGGGGGGGTGGGGGGGGTGGGGGGGGGGGGGGGGGGGGGGGCGGGTTGGGGGGGGGGGGGGGGGGGTGGCGGGGGAGGGTGTGGGGGGGGGGGTGGGGGGGGGGAGGGGGGGTGGGTGGGGGGGGGGGGGGGTGGGGGGGGGGGTGGGGGGGGAGGGCGGGGAGGGGGGGGGGGGTGGGGGGGGGGGGGGGAGGGGGGGGGGGGTGGGGGGGGGGTGGGGGGGGGGGGGGGGTGGGGGGGAGGGGGGGGTGGGGGGGGTGGAGAGGGGGGTGGGGTGGGTGGGTGGGGGGGGGGGTGTGTGGGGGGGTGGGGGGGGGTGGGGTGGGGGGGGGGGGAGGTGGGGGGGGGGGGGGGGGGGGGGGGGGGTGGGGGGGGGGATGTGGGGGGGGGGGGGGGGGGGGGGGGGGGTGGCGGGGGGGGGGGGGGGGGGGGGGGGGGGGCGGGCGGGGGGGGGGGGGGGGGGGGGGTGGGGGGGGCGGTGGGGGAGGGGGGGGCTGGGCTTCCTTTCATCACTAAGATTGATATAGATTGAACTCCAGTTTCAAAATTGTGGTATCACCATTTAGGAAAATTGCTTTTGTGCGTTATCTTTCTCTTTTTCATGAGGATGAGTGGCAAATTCTGGTTCAATATACGGACCCTCTGCAATTCATTACAATACATCCTTTTCATGAGCGGGGAGGGATAATCAAACGTTGAATGAAATAGATTTTTTTTATATCAAAAATATGAAATCAGAGAGATTTGTTTCACTCACAAACTTCAATATGTAAGTAGAGAAGAAGAAGGAATTTGACGACTGGATTACCCATGTTTTTCATTGGTTGGGGACCAATCGGCGAATGTCAGTCTTCATGAATCGAAAATAGCAAGAACAACTCTCTTCCTTTTTATTTTTCTTATGGGGGGGGGGTGGGGGCAAAGCAGCCAAAGAATGAAACAAAACAATCGAATTTCAACCATCACTGTTGTTTTTACGTGATTGAGTAAAACGACTTAGCTTCCCAAGTTTATTGGGTTTTGGAATAAACACCATTTATATATGAAATGGAGAAAACCTCAAGAAATAATAACCTAATGCCTTATCAATGAAAAGGTCTTCGGAACTATGAATCTTTCATATCTTTTCTTTGACGATAAGGTGTGTCTCAGGTTGCTAACATCAGGCTAGTGTGATTCTTGTACTATGGGGCGAGCGCAAATTATTTCAAAGTTTGGGACTTGTTTTACTCTTTTACGAAGCTGATGCATGAGTTGGAACGTAATAGCTAGGCATGTCGTGGGAGAAGAACAGGCAAAATTTATTTCATAATATAAGTAAATGTGAACATCTCGCTAATTAAAACCATCATCACGAGCAGTAGCTGAAACCGTTAGTCCATCTACCGGATCAACTTCTGCCTACCATGGTGGGCAGTGTGAACTCTGATTTGATTTGGGTATTCAATCTCGTCGCTGAGATGCTTGTTGACTCTTTAACCTTGATAGGAAGATGGCTTATTCAATCATTCGTGCATAAGGGTAAGAAACTTTAGATGAACTAATGCGAATGGTGTAACACCCTCAAATCTGAGCACGCAGCGGAATGTTTGAATATCCGAGGACGTTACATTTATGGATCAATAACACAAGATTCTGAGAACGACTACTAAACGTGTCGTTTGAAAAATGAAGATACATTGGATTAACAAAATACTTGTTTGTTACATAAGCTCATGGCTTCAAATTTGTTCAACAATATAAATAAAGATTTCGGTTTATAACAATTTTCCCAAAATGTAATAAGACCCCAAATCTTAAGTGTTGACTCTTCAATTATTGACTTCCAATGTATCATCGCACCTCGTGCCTTATTGACCTGAAAAACATGCTTAAAACGTCAACATAATGTTGGTGAATTCATAGGTTTATGTAAATCAATAGTAGGACCGCAAGATTTCCAAGTGTATGATTTAGCAACACATGCAAACATCATAAAAAGTGGTCACGTTTTCCTAAGCTCATGACACTGAGGCTCGACATGTATGAATGCAAAATATTGCCAATGAATGCCCGTGAATGATGTTCTAACCCGAAACATCCCTCAAATCCGACATGGTATACGTTCGTTCCCAGTGATAGCTAATCACCCGAACAGGGATCGTTAATGTCAATCCCAAATATATTTATCTATAACATTCGCGCTCACAATCCAGTAATTGACAGTTCATGATAAATGGCTCAGTGGGTTATCGCTACTTAGGCAGGTTATCGCTACTTAGGCAAACACGTGATCGTTGTATAAAATGTACACTTGCGTCCAATTTGTAAAACAAAGCATGTTCTAACCCAAAGATGTAAATCATTTAAATAACATTAAAAACATGGGGCCTATGTAACTTACCCTTAGCAGTTCTAGTTTTCTCTGAATGAATAATAAATTATCCAAGTAACAGTGAATCACACCGTCAATTACCTAAGAAAAATAGGTCAAGTCTTAGTCTACACAATTTTAGCTACACTCATAGATAAACTAATTCCATTTAAGTTTATCTATACGGTTATCACTTGGTGGTGGTGCACATGGTTATAGTATTTAACAATATGATCTAAGGTTCTCGAAAACGCGAAATCATTGTTATACATTACTTATTTATTAAGTTGTTAATTAAACCCGTTCAATGTCCGAACATCTTAATATTCGACCAATTTGTTGTAAATATAACACTTGGCCTTGGGAAGGAATACCCGACACACTTTTACGTATGCATGTAGTGAACAAAGTCTAGATTCAAGCTAAATCAACGACACATAGTCGCCAGACCCTTTTTCGACCCATGCGTATACTAGAAATGATAAACGGGCCACATTGGGCCTTAAACAAATTAACCTAAGCCTACGTATAGACCTAACAGGCCCAACAAACCACAAGTACTAAGCTCATGGCTTATAAATAAGCCATTCAAGCTTATATGTTAGACTAAGAGTGCTTATTTGGTCATTCGGGTCATGCCATGTCATAGGAAAAACAACCCGGACTCTTAGTGGACTTCCTAGCCCACTAACGAGCTCTAGTCAAGCCATAAGCTCACAATAAGCTCAAGGTAGCTTATTGGTGGACTTTCATGAGATTAATGAGCTTAAGGGGCTTTGGTAGCACTAATGAACCCTAATGGATCAAGTCATACCCTTAGAGAACCAAAAGAACCCTTGATGGGCCTCACGACCCATTTGCGTAAACCAACAAGGTCCATAAGCCACCAATAAGCCTTGACTACTTATTCGTGAGCTTAGACCGCTTATTAACATTTTAATAAGCCTAGGAGGACTAACGGACCGAGATACATAAAGCCCAAGCCCTTAAAACCCTCTTCGGGCCTTAAATGGGCCCAACGGCCCATTAGCTACTGCTTATTTGCTTATTGGGATAAGCTAAAACGAAACAAACCCTAAAGCACTAAATAAGCCCAAGAAATAAGTTAGATAAACCTAAGGGACCCTTAAGGTTCTATTCGGGTTGAGTTATTGGGCCCATAAGCCCAATAAGCTCGAAATAAGCTCCAATAAGCTCCCCGAGCTTATTTTAAACTTATCAGACCCTACTGAGCTTAATGGAACCTTGTGGACTTATTAAAAACATTTTGAACCTTTAAAATGCTAAACGGACTTTAACGGGCCCAATGAGGCCCGTTAAGCCAAAAATAAGCTCGATGAGCTTATTCATAAGCCAAGCAGAATATTGTAGCTTAAATAGGCTTAACGAATGCCTTAGGGGCTGTTTCAAACTTATAAGGACCTAAAATGTAACCTTGTAAAGTCTAGGGACTAAAAGTGTAATTAATGAAACTTGGGGGTTTAAAATGTAAATAAAATATATTTATAAACCCAGGGGCTGTTTTGTTATTATAGGAAACTTAAGGGTATATTTGTGAAACAAAAGCGAATAAATAAAACACTTAACGAATCGGTCGAATATTAAGATATTCGGACGTTAAACGGATTTAATTAACAATGAAATAAATAAGTATATTTATTAATAATGGTTTCACGTTTCTCGAGAACCATCAAAATTATAAATACAATAATCTTGTGCACCACCACACAAGTGATAACAATATATATAAACTTGAAATGGAATTTAGTTTATACAATGAGTCGTTAGCTTAAATGTGTAGACTAAGACTTGACCGTATTTACTTAGGTACTTGACGGTGTGATTCACTGCTTACTTGGATATTTATTATCATTCAGAGAACTACCTGCTAAGGTGAGTTCATAGCCCCATGTTTTATAATTACTTAAATGATTTACATCCTTGGGGTGAGAACATGCTTTGCTTTACAAATGAACGCCAAGTTTACATTTTTATACAATGATTACGTGATTATGTGCCTAAGTAGCATTACCCACTGACCCTTTAACATGACTGTCAATAACTGGATTGTGAGCTCGAATTGTTATAGAAGAATCAATTTGGGATTGACAATCCCCGTTCAGTGTGAATAGCTATCAATCACTGGGAACGAACGTATACCAGATTGGATTTGGATGTTTCGGGTAAGAACATCATTCATGGCATTCATTGGCAATATATTGCATTCATGAACATGTTGATCCTTCAGTGTCATGTGACTTAGGAAAACGTAATAACTTTTTATTGATGTTTGCATGTGTTGCTAATCATCCACATGGAAATCTTGCGTCCTCCAATGATTTACATAAACATAATATTCCCCCAACTTTAATTGACGTTATAAAGCATGTTTTTCAGGTCAATATGGCACGAGGTGCGATGATACATTGGAAGACAATAAAATGAAGAGTCAACACTAAATTTTGGGGTCTTAATACGTTTTGGAGCCGCGAGAGTAGAGCGATCAAACCGTAAATCTATATTTATATTGTTTAACAAATTTTTATGCCATGAGCTTATGTTTTTAAAAAAACCAAACAAGAGTCGCGAGCGTCAATCATGATAATGAAGGATGTGAAATTTCTCGAAAAAGAAAGGAGATTCTATTTCTTCTTCTATTTTGCCAACTAGATTCACTTGCGCTTTCGTGTCTCTTAGTGGTCAACACTGGATGTTTCCAAGCAGCGAGGCTTACACCCATTCGCATTAGTTCATCCAAAGTTTCTTACCCTTATGCATGAATGATTGAATAAGCCATCTTCCTATCAAGGTTAAGGAGTCAACAAGCATCTCAGCGACGAGATTGAATACCCAAATCAAATCAGAGTTCACACTGCCCACCATGGTAGGCAGAAGTTGATCCGGTAGATGGACTAACGGTTTCAGCTACTGCTCGTGATGATGGTTTTGATTAGCGAGATGTTCACTTTTACTTATATTATGAAATAAATTTTGCCTGTTCTTCTCCCACGACATGCCTAGCTATTACGTTCCAACTCATGCATCAGCTCGTAAAGTACAACAAGTCCAAACTGATGCGCGCCCCATAGAAAGAAGCACACTAGCCTGAGTTGGCATCCTGAGACACGTCCTTATCGCATGAGAAGAAGATATGAAAGATTCATAGTTCCGAAGACCTTTTCATTGATAAGGCATTAGGTTATTATTTCTTGAGGTTTTCTTCGTTTCATATATAAATGGATTGTTTATTCCAAAACCCAATAAACTTGGGAAGCTAAGTCGTTTTACTCAATCACGTAAAAACAACAGTGATGGTTGAAATTCGATTGTTTTGTTTCATTCTTTGGCTGCTTTGCCCCCCCCCCCCATAAAAAATAAAAAGGGAGAGAGTTGTTCTTGCTATTTCGATTCATGAAGACTGACTTCGCCGATTGGTCCAACCAAGAAAGACATGGGTAATCCAGGCGTCAAATTATTCTTCTTCTCTTACTTACGATATTTCGAGTTGGATGAACATATCTCTCTGATTTCTATTTTGATATAAAAAAAATCTATTTCATTCAACGTTTGATTATCCCTCCCCGCTCATGAAAAAGATGTGTTGTAATGAATGGCAGAGGGTCCGTATATTGAACCAGAATTTGCCACTCATCCTCATGCAAAAGAGAAAGAGAACGCACAAAAGCAATTTTTCCTAAATGGTGATACCACAATTTTGAAACTGGAGTTCAATCTATATCAATCTTAGTGATGAAAGGAAGCCCAGCCCCCCCCCCCCCCCCCCCCCCCCCCCCCCCCCCCCCCCCCCCCCCCCCGCCCGCCCCCCCCCCCCCCCCCCCCCCCCCCCCCCCCCCCCCCCCCCCCCCCCCCCCCCCCCCCCCCCCCCCCCCCCCCCCCCCCCCCCCCCCCCCCCCCCCCCCCCCCCACCCCCCCACCCCCCCCCCCCCCCCCCCCCCACACACCCCCCCCCCCCCCCACCCACCCCCCCCCCCCCCCCCCCCCCCCCCCCCCCCCCCCCCCCCCCCCCCCCCCCCCCCCCCCCCCCCCCCCCCCCCCCCCCCCCCCCCCCCCCCCCCCCCCCCCCCCCCCCCCCCCCCCCCCCCCCCCCCCCCCCCCCCCCCCCACCCCCCCCCCCCCCCCCCCCCCCCCCCCCCCCCCCCCCCCCCCCCCCCCCCCCCCCCCCCCCCCCCCCCCCCCCCCCCCCCCCCCCCCCCCCCCCCCCCCCCCCCCCCCCCCCCCCCCCCCCCCACCCCCCCCCCCCCCCCCCCCCCCCCACCCCCCCCCCCCCCCCCCCCCCCCCCCCCCCCCCCCCCCCCCCCCCCCCCCCCCCCCCCCCCCCCCCCCCCCCCCCCCCCCCCCCCCCCCCCCCCCCCCCCCAAATACATGGGTAATCCAGGCGTCAAATTCTTCTTCTTCTCTTACTTACGATATTTTGAGTTGGATGAACATATCTCTCTGATTTCTATTTTGATATAAAAAAAATCTATTTCATTCAACGTTTGATTATCCCTCCCCGCTCATGAAAAAGATGTGTTGTAATGAATGGCAGAGGGTCCGTATATTGAACCAGAATTTGCCACTCATCCTCATGCAAAAGAGAAAGAGAACGCACAAAAGCAATTTTTCCTAAATGGTGATACCACCAGATTTGAAACTTCAATCTTTTTCATCTTGTGGTGAAGGAAGCCCAGCCCAAGAACGGACTAGAGGGAACTGCAACATGAGTAATGTCCACGTCTCGTCGCAAGGCTCATATGAGTTGTGGTCATAGGGCATACAACTTTTTATAATCAAGCGTCGGGGCAGAAGGATCCTAGTACTATCCAAATGCAGTGAAGCCCCTAGGAAATAGCTTAATCCAAGTTCGTCGCAAAAGTCATCACCCAATTTAAATTATAGGGTAGGCGAAAGCCTTATTGAAGATCAAAAGGGACATAAATGCTTTAATCACCTGGTAAAGATGAATATTATATGGTAGCAATAAGATATTCTTTGGCCATAAATCAGGGTATTCAGTAATAACATGTTGTTCGAGCTCGATATTGTCAATAATTCCTGACTATTGCATGTGAACAAGTTTATCTTCGAAGTATTTTTTTTCCTTCCCTAGTTCCCATTTCTTTTTTGGTGCACTCACTTCATATCTCCGACACACAAGGAAGGACGCAGTGGGAAGGAAAGAGCCCTAGCCTTTGTCTGGCCGATCATTCCGCTGGGATCTCGCATTCACGGTCCCGTTTGACTATCTCTCTTGCTCGTTAGCGTGTAGTTTGATTGCGGCTAGCGCACCTATTTTTTTCCCACTTTCTCCTAGTTAAGCTTTGAAGCCCCTACCGAGATATATTTTTTTAATTAGGGATTACAATCCATAACATAATGAGGATAATTTAATCGGTCAGAGCACCCCCTGTCAAGGTGGAACCTGCGGGTTTGAGCCCCATCAGTCCCGGCGCTGGATTTAAAAAATGTGGGAATAAGACTTTGGCTTTACTAAAAGAAAATACTTGATTCACAATAAACGTCATGTCATGCCTGATCAACATGAAAGACCTTACCTGAGTGCATGCCTTTGAGGTATTCCTTCTCGCTTGCTTGCTGTGTAAGCTCTTCGATCCTCCCTGCTTTGATTCTTACACTTGCTTGTGCCCTCTTCTTTCTTTAGCGCTTTCGGCATAACAAAGGTTGCACCGTCTTTTCGCACTTAGGTGCACTGCGTGCCATTGGTAATGACTCTACTGTGGTGCCAAAAATTCGCAAGCTATGCCTAAGTAATCGTTGTTTTTCATTGGATTACGGACCATTACAAGTTTAGAGTTATGCACTTTGGTTTAACTAATGCTCCAGCCTCATTTCAGGCTTCGATCAGAGGTGCCCTCTAAGCACTACAATGAGTTGGTTCTCTTTTAGTAGACTCAACTATGAATTTTCATGAAAAAATGAATGCCAACTCTTTCTTTCGAATTTCTCGACAAAGAACAAGACAATAAGCGAGCGTACCTTTGTTCGCTTCTTCTCCATAAAACATGAAAGTTTAAGGATGACTATAGATTGGTGGCGACCTAAGGAAACTCCAATTCGATCCGCCCCTAGATGGGAGGCATCTACCTCATCCCGATCATAAGGATATGTTCACTTGTCTTTCTCTCACACCTCTTAGTCAGAAACCAGGCTAGAAGTCATCCACACGCGCAATTCCTCTCCCTACGTGATAACTTGCTTGTATTCCGCTCTTCTCCTTGAAGGGAAAGATCCACATCTTTCACAGTCAACTAAATAAATGCATGCATCTTTTATCCTCCCACGACGTGCCTAGCTATTACGTTCTGAATCATGCATCTACGGTAAAGTAAAGAACGTCCAAAGTGATGGGCACCCCCATGACAAGAAGTATGCTCGCCCAAAGTAGCATCCTTAGACACGTCCTTATCGTGAGAGGAGAATAAATGAAAGATTCATAGTTTCGAAGACCTTTCCATTGGTAAGTCATTAAGGTATTCTTTCGTGAGGTTTTCTCCATGGACCGTTTATTCCAAAACCCAATAAACCTAAGAAGCTACGTTGGCTAAACACCGTATCCTCGCTATAATGAATAAGCGAGATAACCACTAACTCACCTATGCTAATACCGGACCTAGGAAGCAAGCATATAGCCTAAGGCGCTAATACGAGAATGACTAGTCTTTCTTGTTCTTTTGACTTAGTCCGTTGCTTATCAGTCAGTTTAGCAACAAAAGAATGACTAGGAAGGGAAGGCTACTATCCGAGTTTAAGGTCTATTGGTTTAGAAGTTCTATATTAATTTTTGTAGTGAGATATTGAAGTTATGTAGTGCTCCTTCTAGAATACCAGACTCAGAGTGGGAGATTGACATCCTTTCAATCTTAGCTAAAAGGACTATTTCTGCTCGCTCCTATCAACGAATAAATCGACTACTTATGTCACTAACATACCTTTGACATGGTGGACTATAGACCTGCTTTCACATTCAATCTATGGGAAGTGGAGTAAGTGATTGAAATGACAAGCTTGTAACTCATATGAAATCATGGAAGACAATAATTTGGACAAGGAGCTCATGTATCACAGAGAAGGAAAATACGCCCCTCTTTTAAGAGACCGTTCATGTCCTTGTTTCTTTAGTCTTTTTACCTGCGAACATGACTGCTCGCTATTAAGGATCCCACGAAGACACCTCCTCCTGAAGCAATTGTTGAGGCAAAGAGGTAGCCAAATTACATATCTGCTATGTATTCGAATTTGCCTCAAAGTTTACGATTTATTTATTTATTTGTTGTGGAGGTAAGATTCTTTGTAAAACAAAGTTGTAAAACCAAAGTTGATATTACGTCGAATTAGGTTTTTATTCTTGCTACTATTATGTTTGGGTTTGTTTCGCTTTAAAGTAATGTGATTTACGTGGAGTATTGGCTGCATTAGGGTTAGTTGTAGGTGATTCGTATGGTTTAAGCATGGAAAGGGGTTTCGTGGGTTCGGGAGGGCGAGGAGGGGGACGTAAAATTAATAAGAATAAAGCGCATAGTGCTTCGAATGCTGCTGCTACAGTAGGAAAAAATACGGTGGTTGTTAATGTTGATTCTGCTGATGTGACCAAGAGTAGTAATTTTGGAAACAATAATGGTCGTTCGAACATAAGTGAAGACACAAGTCCTAATGTGGCGTATAATACTAGTCATAATGCCGACGTCTCTTTAGTTAGTCCGAGTAATCAAACAGGTATACCAACGATGGAAAATACAAAGCCGATCTCGTATATTAATGTCGTTCCTACATAACTTGTTACTCCGGCTAGTAATGGTGCTGTTTCGTTTGCAACACTATTAAAAGGAGATACGAGTCAGAAATCACTTAGTCTTCGTATATTGGTTATTCGTGATGGTAATGGCGTGGATGTAGTCGTTTCAAAGGAATCAGTTTCTGTTATGAATGAACGACTTAGCAATATTGTGTACGGATTCTTTTTGGGCAAACATGTGGCTTATTCGGTTGTTGAGAACTACGTTAAGAATACATGGAGTAAATTTGGTCTTGTTAAATCAATTATGACTAAAAGTTATGTTTTTCTTCAAGTTTAGTTCTAAAGACTGGATGTAATCTATGTTGGAGAATGGTCCGTGATTAATTCGCAATGTTCCATTAATTCTTGAAAAGTGGATACTGGATGCGAATATTATGATGGAGGACGTGTGTAATATCCCTGTTTGGGTGAAGTTCCAATGTATTCCCATTTTTACGAAGGATGGTTAGAGTGTTATTGCCACCAAACTCAACAAACCTCTGATGTTAGATTCTTACACGGCCGCTATGTGCACGGACTCTTGGAGTAGGGCTAGTTATGCTAGAGCCATGGTTAAGCTTCAAGCAGAGGTTGAGTTAGAAGATACCATTGTGGTTGCTGTATCGAAATTCGTGGGTGAGGGTGTCATATGAGAACTATCCGTGTTGAGTACGAGTGGACACCTCCGAGATGTTTAAGTTGTAAGGTTTGGTCACGTCTGGGATGAATGTCCTAAGCAACCTGTCTTAGATGTGTTGAAGAACTTGAAGAATCCTAGACAAGTTGAGAGAGGAGTGCCGGTTGGTCAGAATGTGGGGTTTAAGCAGACTAAACAAGTTTATCGACTTGTCTCTCAAAAGAATAGTGCTAGCACAAGTGGTAAAAATAGCAAGCTGGATCGTCTAGACAAGAGGTAAGTAATTCGAACCCATTTGACGCGTTAATTCGGTTGAGAACGATGATGACATGGGTACGTATGGGGGAAACTCAAAGGTGGCTAAGAAGGGGGCCAATTCTAGCGTGATTATTTCTGCTCATGGGTCTTCACCCGTGGCAACTGGTAGTCCAAATACTACCATTCTAGAAAGAATTAATAACTTAGAAAGAAAAATGTTGGATGGGAAGCTTATGCTTGTGGATGATGATGGGAAGCCACTAAATAAGGTTGATTATACTCTGGTTAATTCCGATAGTGACAGTGATGTTGAAGTGACTTACGATGAGACGACTCAATTTATGGCTAGTGAAGGTGCAAATGATGCAAGCTTATATGATGGCGAAGATTATGACATTTATGATACTTTATGATATTGAAGGTTTAACGAAGAAAGATTTGACATTGTGTGATATGATGAATATTAATCTTCTTGGTCATGGTAGAAAATAGTTTATGTTTGGTGTCTTATGAATCAAATGTAAGCTAGTGTCTATGTTGTCATTTCTTTTGATAGGAGTAGTTTTGTCTTGTATCCGCTATGTCAAACTAAATGAGTAACGGAGAGTCCCAAATAGGCTAAAAGGTAACATATTATACGAAATTTTTGTGTCATTTTCCTTTTTCGTTGGTCTCTTTAATTTCGTATAATATAAGGTAACGTATTATAAGAAAATTTCATTTATAGGTTACCATGCTACACTTTACCATAATTACTTTTGCATACAAGAATTAAGTAACAAGATTTTACCCTGATTAATCAACTATTAAAAGAAAGAATGTAACCTTATTTTGCAATCTTACACTTTCATTTGATTAAACTGATCGAAGACTGAATACAAGCTCTAACATCTAGACACATACGCGTCATATATTCTACATATTTAACTGCTGGTAAATTCATATGTTTTTCTTCGTTTTGA
>BQNB010158418.1:0-15034 GCA_026074375.1 Tanacetum coccineum
AAAAATACACATCATTTAAACCCCGAAAAACACTAACAAATGGACTAATAACAGTAAAATATGCTTAATTATATTGAAAATATGTTGTTTTGTGTTGTTATGTTTTGCAAGTACAAAGGATTGAAAATGAAGCAAAAACAGAGACTTTTAGTTAAGATTTGAAGACGTTTACATGTTTTTCGAGATCAAAACAAAGTCGGTTAAATTTCCCGAGCATGCCATTGAAAAGAGCATGAAATTACGGTTTTGACGGTGCCTTCATTGTTTATTGGGCTGACCCGTACCCTTTATATGGGTCAGGCCGACTTTTACTTTTACTAAGCCCAACATAATATTACATTGCTGCAGCCTACCCCAAGTCTCCAATGAAATGGATAGGTCCAGCAAGCCCACGAAGAAAAGCTCAGCCCAACTATTGATTAAAAATGTGAAGCCCAGGAATCAGGCCCAGCAAATAGCACACAAGCCCAATCCACATGCTTACTTCTGCTTATATCAAACGCATGATAAAAAGGGGGCAGATGCTATCTTTCATATATATCTTATCTTTTCTATTTTTTTCGTTTCTATCACTTTTTTCGTAGATTAAATAGAAGTAGCAGGTAGCGTAGGTTAGGATTAGATATAGATTAGGAGTAGATTAAATTTATCTTGTGTATTTGTCATGCGATCATATGTAATAGCAATCGGTTTTAACTTGTGATGCACGGTTTGATCTACGGTTTGTGATTCTGGATTGTCAGTTGGTTAATGAATCGAAGGTTTTGAAAAAGTTTCTAGGTTTGATGGTGATTTAGTTTGCTTATTGCTTCATTTTCATTTTTTCTTTTTCTTATTCCTTGTTGTCGCAGCTTATTAATAAGTTATGCTTATGTTGGTTTTAATTCCTTGGTTAATGGCTTAATTTGTAGTTTAAAATATATATTTGGTTAACATATTTCCTTCGAATGGTTTGTAAGTTTCTGCTGAATTTTGTAGCTTTGTTTCGGATTACTTAAAAGTGTCTCGAATAGTGATTGTTGGTTTTAGTTGAATCAGTTAATGCTTATTAGCTTATTAATAGATTCTTGACTTATTAGTAGTTTGGTTTAGTAGGCTTATTTTTTCGATTGGCTTAATAGTGCTATGAGTTTTGGCTTATTTGATTAATTAAAATAGGTTTTCATTTATCAACATTTAAAAAATAAAAAAAAGAATGTTAGGATCCATTTGAATGTAGAACTAGGCCACTGTTGGATCATTTTAGCTAGTTTATCAATTCATCCCTCTGTTGGTTTAATTTATTTGTGTTAACATGTTGTTTGGTTTGATAATTGGCGGATTCGATTCTACCCTTGAGGTGCCGAGCTTAAGGGTCTAGTAAGCTAACTCAATATCTCAAGTTTAAGCTTAATGCTCCTAAACTTAAGTATTTTGGTAGCTTATTAGATCGGGCGGTTGTATTCAATTTTGGTTCATCATTCGGGTTCTACTTCTTATCCTTTTTCAATTCTTTAGTTTTAATTTAGATTTGCTTATAATGTCTTTTATTGCTTATTATTGTTCATTTAGCTTCCATGTTTAGCGAGTAGATTTATATATGTTTGTCAAGTGTTTGTGATTAGTGACTTAAGTGTAGATTAAAAAGGGATTTGTTGATTAATAATCTGCGGGTTATTTAGATTTATTATTTGATTATTTCGAAGGGCAAAAGCCAGAGAAATAGTCAAACATCAAATCTAGTAATTAATACTTATATAAGATATTGTTTTCAAAATAAACCAACGTTGTGAGAAAATAATGTTTTTACGGGTATTAATTCGTCATCATTAAATCGAGTAATTTGTACCAAAATAAAGGATTGTTTTCAATAACAACCAACGTTGTGAGAAAACAGTTTTAAAAAAAACGGCACTAATTCTTTATTAACTCTTTCCTTCACACTTAATGATCTTTTCACCTCGCTTGACAAGCATATCCATTTTACATAGTTTAGATTTATTTGCTTGGTTTTATTATTGATTATTATATTATTAGTATAAATATCAAAACCAAAACAAAAAAATAATCAAGCATCAAATAAGGATCATTAACGTAAGTTTCAAATTCAATTCTTGTTGGGATACGACTCCGGAAGATTTAATTATTACTTTTCCTAAAGTGATTCTTATTTCTTACGGGATACTTAATATTATATACATACGGCTACTACGTATTTATACGATATCAAGCACAATCTATATGGATCTTCTTATCATAGTCGCAACAACTAGGGTAATCATCAATTCCAGTATTAAGTTCATCATCCCTAGTTCTAAATTCCTCAATTACCTCACCTTCCTCAATGGTGGGCATCAAATCATCACCTTGATTTCTCCTAAGCTTAAATGGTTCATTTAGATCATTTAATTCGATGTAATCTTCATTCAAAGGGTCTAATGATCTATTAATCACCAAAGTCTCTCCCATAAGCCTAGCTTCTAAATCAAGCTCCATTCTTTCTCTTAAACTTAGCATGTAGACCCTCTTAATTAAACTACTAGCAGGTTTAACACTTTTGAAAATAATTTTTTCTTCCTCAATCCTCAAAGTAATCTTTCGTTTCAAAACATCAATCTTAGCACGGGCGGTAGACAAATATGGTCTTCCGAGGATCAAGGGCACTTTGATAACTAGAATTATAAAGTCTAATAGGAAAACAAATTTACTAATACCTACTAGCATGTTTTCAGCTATTCCTTTTGGATATTTCACTATCATGTTTGCTAATTCAACTGTCAACTTGGTGTGAGCTAATTCGCCTAATCCTAACTAAAGGTAGGTCGAGAGAGGCATAACACTAATGCTAGCTCCTAAGTCAACTAGGGCATTATCAAAGTAAACATTATTAATAAAGCAAGGTAAAGTGAAACTCCCTGGGTCTTTCTCCTTTCGGGGCATGGAATTATCGATATGTGAAGCTTCAGAGTAAGCTTCCGAGAATTGTGGTCCATATGATCCCTTCTTTTCATCACACTGGTAACCATTCAAACGACTTGGAAATGGAATCGTCGTTTGTCTTGTCTCATACATTAGTGTACGGTTCTGCCTAGTAGATATGGCATATTAAGAGGATCCAATACAGCGTATCGGGTATGAATCAGCTTCAGTAGTAGTCGAGATCGACTTAACTTGATCTCTCGGGTTCGCTTCAGTAGAGCTAGGTAGACTTCCAAATCCTCTTTCATGTAGTACTTTGCTCATTTTCCTGATTTGAATCTCTAAAGTTTTAATCGATGCTCCTTGGTTTCTAATGGCAGCATCCGTTGAAGCTCGAATTTCTTTAATCAAATTGGAGTTTTCTTCGTGTATCTTTGCTGATTCACTCATAAACTTGCTCAGTGTATCTTCCATATATTGTCTTCGTTCTTGGTACGAAGGATTTGCGTTGTTCCTTTGATAGAATCCCGGAGCTACTGCTCTATATCCCCCTCCTTGAAAAGGTCCACTATATTGCGTGTAGTAAGCTTCTTCTATGGTTGTCCCTTCTTCCTTGATTGGGCAATCTTTGGTGTAATGGGGTCCTTTACATTATTCACATCCTACTTGAGCAGCATAAACTTTTTCATTCACCTTCTTGATTTCTCTTCCAAGGTTATTGAGTTGTGCTTGTATTGCTGCCAATCCGTCAGAAGTTTCAGTACTTCTTGTCCTAGATGTTCCATTGTGCCATTATTGAGAGTATTCTTCCATCTCTTAGATGGCTACCTTTGCATCAGCAGCAGTCTTAGTCGGTATTGCACCTCTTGAATCAAGAATCTCTCGTGTTGGAACTTCCAACCCATTATAGAACAAAATTACTTCATGTATTTCAGTTAAGTAGTATTGAGGACACTTCATTAAGAGTTCTTTAAAGCGCTCCCATGCTTGAAAAAGGGTTTCGTCAGGTTCTTGATGAAAGTTGTTGATTTACTCCATTTTCTTTGTAGTTCGAGCAGGTGGCAGTATTTGTTCAAAAACTTAATTTTAAGATCTTCCTAAGTTTTAATCGAACTAGTTGGTTCGTTTTGTAGCCAACGACTTGCAGCTCCAGTTAAGGATATAGGGAAGACTCGGAGCATTAATTGATCTTGAGTAATTTTAGGAACATGGAATAGGTCAACAATTTCGAGAACTTTCTCAATGTGTTCGTTCGCATCTTCACGATTCGAACCTCTAAATGTGTTTTCTCGAAGCTCCTTAAGAAATTAGCCTTTTAGTTCAAAGTGATATTTATCTTCAATTTTAGGCCTAGCAACCCCTGATCCATAATCAGCTCGGGTCTTGCTCATGTTTTGCTCCATAGTTTCCACCATTGTTTCTGCAACTTCTTCCTCTGAATAGTCTTCTTGGTCAGAAAATAGATCGAAACCAGGCGATCTAAATTCGTCAAGACTTAGTATCTTGAAGTGCTTCCTTGATGATCGAAATTCTCGTACAGGTTCTTCGTAAGGTGTGAATAGTTCACTCGTAGAACTCCTTGTCATGCACTACCTGAAACAAGGAATAAATAATCAGTAGGATAGGCTCTTAAGAAAGATAGAAAAATTTTTAGCACAGAAATCAAATATGAAAACTAAGATTCTGATTCTGTTTCAAATGATCGATACGCCGTATTCAATTGAAGTGAATACGCTGTATTAATCTTTTGAGAGAATATGATGTATTGGACAGAAAGTTAGATACATCGTATCCAATGGTGGTGGATACACCGTATCGAGTTATCGACCAGAACAGTGTATTAGGAAAACAATTAAATTAAACACACAAATATACAAGCAAACAATTAAAGACAAATATACAAAATATACAGAATATACAAGAATATACACTAATCTAATTTACACTCATCCTAAGGGTTAGATCTAATCTAAATCTAAAAACCAAAATATCAAATAAAAATCAAGATTAATTTTCACTCCTCGGCAACGGCGCCAAAAACTTGATGTGTCGTTGTGTGGTGTTTATTTATGAAAGTTCAAGTTTTAAATTTATATTTTGGCGACTTAACCAAAAACAACACTTTAACGGGCAGTGTACCCGGTCGGTAGTAGATTCGTGGTAAGTAGGGTGCCAAACACTTAAAGCGAGGTTAAATCTTTCAATTTATTAATACTTTGGTTTACTAATCTAAGTTAATTCTAATCTAAGTCAAACCTATGCTAATCTTATGTTAGTTCTAATCCTAATTCTAACAGGTTATAAGGGGGGGTTTTTCAGTCTGAGAAACTGGCACGGGTTTGGTGGTGACTACAATCAATTCAAGACACTTTAACCCACGCAATCAAATTAATAGAAGATAAAAGAGTGGTCAAGCCTTATAATAGAAAACTGTATTAGCCATCATTAATCCGATTAGAAGTTGGTTTGTTTATTCAGTGCAATGATTCCTTATCTCGAGGTGGTATATCATTCTTAAACTTAGGCGGGACTTCTTCCTAAGACCTAGACACATTAATTCTGTCAAAATTAAAGCATCCGCATAAAGCAATCATATTTGCTGATTATAATCTATCTTAGGGATTAAGGCAATGGTGATCTTGTTAAACCCTAGCTCATAGAGACTTTACCCACTTACTGCTTAATGATAATTTATACTCTAGTAGTCCACTTGTCTAACTATCCACTTGAATTATCAAGGTTCACCTGCTAGTCAACATGTTCACTAAACCAAAGGTAATATCTGATTAACTAGTTAAGCCAGAAGCGTATCCTTAGTATGAATTTAGAAGGACAATACTTGTGATCCTATGATTCTAGATGTATAAATCACTATATGGAGAGCCGTATCACTAGATCCAGTTGAATGATAGGTCGCATACAAAAGCACGTAAACAAGTATAAATTGATAAACATAAACAAGCATACAACGATAAATTAAGATATCGAGATATAAACAAAACCAAACATTTAGATCTTCATAATAATGGCTAATACCCGAAGGTATTAGCCTTCAAACATCATAATTAATACATGAGTAATGGATTAGCCAAGGTACACTAACCAAGTTAACGAATGATACCAAAAACTAAACGATTACAAAAGTCTAAGAAATTACACGTTGACTTCTATGGATTGGAATGCATTGCAAGACCTCTTCTGCTCTTTTTCTCCTCTGAAAATCGACTTTTGTGGTTTAGGTATCGAGAATATGATTTAGCATACTTAAAACTCATTTTTGAGTTTTGTATTTTTAGGGTCTGGAGTCGGTGTCGATACGGCGTATCCAAGGTATTGGATATGGCATATTGGGGTTTCTTAGAGTAAGGAGCACGTTTGATATCTTCCAGAATATTTACATACTATATCTTCAATGCGGCGTATTAGTCTTCTCTGGATACGGCGTATTGATCTTGTTTCCTTTGTGGTCTTTGGTGAGTGCAGACACGGATACGCCATATCTTCCTTGATGGATATGGCATATTGGTTGTCAGAATAGTAATCTTTAAAATATCTTTGTTTAAGCTCCAGAATGTGCGCCTTTTGCTAATATTCACCAAGTACTCCATAATTACTGCAATTCTCAAATACAAACGATTAAGTAACAATTCTTTGCAATAATTATACAAAATGGGTTAATTACATGGGATAAATGATGCTATAAAATAGACGTTATTTGATGTCATCAGTCTAATACCTTCTTGTGTTCTAATCTTTTCTGTTTTGAAAGAACACATCTCCGTAAGAGAGCCACACAAGTGCCTAATCCACACTTGTGTATTGAGTCAAGTGTCTTCGATCTTATACCCTTTCTACTAGACTCAAGTCTTTAGGTTAGGTTAGGGTTGATTCATATATCAACACTTATTCAATTTGGTTGTAAGGGAAGTCTTGTACCTTTGTGGTCAAGCCTAAATTATTTGGTAATCTGGTGGGGTTTGGGATACTTCCAAGGGAAAGTCTCAGTAGTCTTAGGAGTAAGTCAAATCACGAGTTCTCATAGGTGGTTTTCGAGGGTGGAATACCATAGGAAATAGTTTTTTTAGTGAGCGCCGAGCTTAGTGCATATCGGTGGAGCGAAATTGTATACGGTTTACAGTCCACCATAAGGATTATATTAGAGTAATAGTATAGGTGTGTAGATTCGCAACTGGACGTACGGATGGTATAAAACCCTCATCCCGGACCAGTATATATCGTGGTGTGTGCGTCTCTCTCTATCTATCTACTTATTGGTTATGTTGATAAGTAGATTGTTACACCACTCTATTGCTTCCAGACTCGAAGTTTGATAAACTTTGAAGAAGTTAAAAAAACTATATTCACCCTTCCCCCTCCCCTCTCTATGGTTCAACAAAGTCGATAAAGGTGAGAGACGATGTATAATATGTGCAAGTGAAAGAAATGTTGGATATAGTCTTCTCGCGAATCTTAACTTTCTTAAACAATGTTTATAAGGTAAAACATGATAGCGTATAGTATGTTGAATTATCGCATCACATATGCCATTTAATTGTTGACATCAGTGGTCTTTTGCCTTTGTAGTATTCATATGATTGTGATTGTGATTGCTTCTTAACCAAATAACCGTAAGTCAAAGTTCAAACTAAGAAAAGTGTGTGATACATACTTCCATGTTAAATGACGCGCTATCTCCATGTAACACTAGAGTGGCAGAGCCAGGAAATTTGATCACGGGGGACATCAAGCAATAAGAAGGTTTTTCATGTAGCTATAAAAAAATCAGGTCGGATACTTGAGTTTAAATAATAAAACAAAAATTCTTTATTTCGATGCAATTGTTATAGACTAACCATGAACGAAAAACTAAACACGCCTATTACAATATTATACAAATTATATCAAAGTGCTTGTCATTTAATGCGACTATTTAATCAAAACTATGACCTCTTGAAAAGCGTCTATGATATATCACAAAATAGGTACAATTCGAAAATAGTGACGGAAGAACTCATATATTTATCAAGTTAACCCTCCAAAATAAGACGATTCTACTCGTTTTAAATTTATGTAGTGATAAGCAACAAAGTATTAGATCATACCATAATTTCTACATACATACATGCAATCTATTATATTATAAGATTTGGTCATCCTCATTAAATTTGAGGCTTCAAGAGGAGTACCTTAAGCTTAGGTTGATGTACACAAAAAACCAAATTTAAGTCCATCAAGGAGTACCCTAAGCTTATACTGGTGTACAAAAATAAATGTGGAGATACTCATAAATTTTCGGTTGAAAAAATTAAAGAGATGGAAGACGAAGTTGAAAATTGCAACAATAAGTTTAGCATAATAATGACCTAATAAGTTTTATCTATCTGGTATGTGCTTAAATACACATACCTTTTACCTAATAAAACGACCCTAAATGACTAAAACCAGATCATAAATGCTATATATATGCTTGTTTTGCGTTATGTACTATGCAGGTATCGGATATCGACAAAAAGTCAAAAACAAGGCCAAAGCTGACAAAATCGAGCATGGGAATGGAAAGAGCATGAAAAATCGAAGCCGAAGGCGTATACATCTTTAATGGGTCAAACCGAACCCATTTTATTGGGTTGGGTCAACCCATTAACTTTGTATCTTTATTAACATAAGCCTACATCTTAAATTTAACCAAGTCCGTAATCTATTTAACCATTTACCCATTTTGAGCCCAAATAATAAGTCATAGCCCAATCCATAACCCAAGTCAAACAATCCTATACCCGGGTCAACACCCCAATGTTATAAACAAAACACTGTTTATCTTTTACCTATTTTTCCTCTCTTTATTACACACAGAACTTACATACGCAGGGTAAATCCACTCACTCACCCACGCACACGCTCAAATGCTTTTAGAAACCTTATCCCTGACACCCCATGACACCCAATTTAGCCACGCTGGCGATCCTTGAGCATCTGATTGGTTAAAAGGATGTTGCATCAAATCAAGGGCTCAAAATGATGGAATGAAGATCAAGGGCTTGGATTGAAGGATGGGGGAATGTCTCAAGGGGCTAGAAGCTTCATCATCTCACTATAAATAGGGAGGCAAATCACACAAGGAAGGGCATCTAGTGTAGGAGTAGTTTAAGAATAGGGTAGTCTTGCTTATAGCTTATTTTCTGCTTATTTAAATGCTTATTGTAATTTCCTTTCAAGTTTTTATGTAATCCTCTTAAGTGATTAATAAAATTAACGTTTATCGTTTTTTTCTACTGATTTAACTAAAAGCAATTGTTTTTAATGTGTTAGAATTTAAGTTCAAATAAGCTCTTATTACCCTATTTAGCTTGTACCTCACTCAGTTAAGCTTTTACAAAGCTTAACTGAGCCTTACCTCTCTAATCACTCAAAATTACTTAATAAGGGTCTTAATAAGCTTTTATGGATGATAAGCCAAAAAGGGATGGGCTTATGGCTTTCTTACCAGCTTATCTATAATAAGCTGGAGCTAGTTTATAAACTCTATTGAGCATTTTAACTCCCTGTTTAGTTGGGACAAAGGTACTATCTCTTTAACTTTAAATTTAGCTTATTGTCTGATTTGCTTATTGTCTGCTTATTTTCTGCTTATTCATGTTTATTTTGCCTAATGTTAGCTTAAGATGTTAAGTTTTTAGTTTTAAACAGTTTAGTTTAAGTTTCAATTAAATCTGTCCTAAAATCAGTAAAATTAGCTTTTTAGTCTAGCTTATCATTAAGTGCTTATTTTTCCTTAATCTTTGCTTATTTTTCTTTTATTTGCTTAGCTCTTAATCTGTTTTGGTAATTTGTAGCTTATTCAGATTTGTTTTAGCTTTTAAAAGGTTTTAGAATTTTAAAGGGGTGTTTGGGTTAAGGATCATTAGGGTAGTAAATGCAAGGGTATGCTGTTTTTAGTACTTAAACCATTTTTAATTAGCTTTAATTTAGTCTAGATATAAGTTTTAATTAGTTTTAAATAAGTTTGGTTAAGTTTTAAAGATTATTTTATCAAATTTTCAAGTCTGTTAGTTCCTAAGCTGTTCTAACAGCTTATTTTTGTAATTTTCTTAAAAAGGTTTTAGAGGTATAGTTATTATGTTCTAAACTAGTATCATTTGTCTTAAGTTGAATATGTTTTGAGTCTTTTGTTGTTTGCATAGCTTTTAAATTTATTTTGGTTTGATTCAGTCAAGTATTGGTAGTTAACTGATTTGTTCTTAAGTGTCTTTAGTTGCAGAATATTGTAGGTTTCATTCTAGCTTATTTTAGGGTAATTTTGATAAATTTTAGCTTATTGTAGTTTGTGCTAAGTCTGTTTCAAGATTGTAGTTTGTCATAGATATCTTTGAGTCTTAGATTTCATTTGCAAAAAGCCAAAAAGTTATCAGATAGTCATAAGAGTATGCAGTCTGTTTGATTCTAGATGTTTAGCTTATTAAGTGTTTGATCAAGCTTAATTTGAGTTTGTATGTGCTTAATAAATCATGGTTTTTATCTTTTTTTTACCTTAAATTTTGCTTATTGAGTCCTCATTTTAAGCTTATAAACTGTTTTCATAAACCAAAAAGAAAAAATTAACTTAGTCTGTCTCTCTTATATACCCCTTTTCTAGCTTAATCTAGGTGCCAAAGTTTTTATTTCCAGCTTATTTGTGTCCATTTAGTCTTAATCTAAATCTACTTTTCTCCTGTAGCTTATTTCTTTTGCTTATTAGTCCTTAAAGATAGCTTAAAAAGTAGTGTTTTGCCTTTTTGTTTGTTTTTCAGTGCTACTGTCTTAATTAGTTTTAGGTGCTTTTTAGCTTATTTAGTTAGCTTATTTCTAGTCTAAAGTGCTTAATAGGTCCAGGGTCAAATCTGTTTTAGTTTATTTTGTTTGCTTCTTGTTTATTGTGTCCTAAAAAGCCAAACAGTTTAGCTTAATTTCAAAATCTTAAGGAAACCAAAAACTGTCACTTTCTAATAACTTTTTCTAGCTTATTTTTCTGCTTTGTCAAAATGTCATTTCATTAAAGTTGCTTATTTTAGTTGGTAGTTTAGCCTTTTCAAATAAAAAAATGTTTTGTCAAAAAGAAAGGCTACAGGTTTTGAACATGTGACCTCTCCCTCAACACACCAACACTTTAACACACACACCCTTTACCAACTGCCTTGGGGTCTTTTTCAATTATACCTTTGCACCCTTTAATATTTAACCTCAATTTTAAGTTTTAGCTTATTAGGCTTATTTTCTTTTTATCAGCTTAATCCATTTAGCTTATTTCCAGTTTTTATTTTTCTTACATTAGTAATAGATTAAAGTATTTTTTGTAATTTTTCCAAAATTTTAATAATTAGTTTACTATTTTTTTATATTTAATTTAGATTAAATCTGTTTTTAATTCATAAAAAAATTAATAAAAGTCAGAAAAATTTAATTCTTTTTTCTAAAATTATTTTTTATCATTTAGGACTGTTAGAAATTAAATTTACATTTTAGGGTTAAAATTTGATAATTTAGGTTTTAGTCGCGTTTTTTTATTCCCGTTAACGTTTTCGTGTTTAATCTTTAATTGCTTTAAATGTTTGCTTGCCTTTATTTGCTTTTTCGTTTTCATTAGTAGAAATAGAGTCCAACATCAAATCTTTTATGACATTCAAGCTCGATTCCCGGCATAATCATAAATTTCCATTCACCTCTCACCGAGGAAAATGATACCCGTGTTGATTACTTATTATTCTTTCCTAAGAATAATTTGTAAGATACTTTGCTTATGTATACGTATATGTATATATATATATATATATATATATATATATATATATATATATATATAAATATATATATTTCTATTAGTACTAAGAACACTGGTGATGTGCATCCTCTTATTGCCACTAAAAAGTCTGACAGACAAACTAAATTGCCTGCTAAATTCAACCATTATTTGCAGTGAAGTTAATCAGTTTATAATTTTCTATTTTCTTTATAAAACCATAAAAATACAAAAATATTTTGTTTTCAAGTTATTTTATAAAATACCAAAAAATTTGAAAAACATAAAAAATAACCAGTGTGTCACTTGTAAAAATGGCTCACCTTTAGATTTACAAACTATAAGAGAGGTTTAAGGAGGGTCGATCCAACGAACTTCGACCCGAAAGAAGAAGGTTTTTAAAACGCTTCGCGCTTACCCTCTCCTCCGCTTCTTTGTGCATTTTTCTAGAGAACTACCGTACACATTGTTCGATTATCGTTACATTTTCGTTTTTATTTTATTTTAGTGCATGAGCACTCGCTCTACGTCTTCAAATCTATTTTCTCCGCTTAGAGACCCCGAGAGTCTTATTCGACGAAAGGAATTTAGATGACCGACATCTCTTTTATTCAAACTTCGAAGAGTTATGAGCATTCCTCATAAATAACATGGGACCGCCTCTTGTGGAGCCCCTCCTCCACACAATAATGTCCCACCTTCCCCGTAGTGAACCTAACGGGCAAGCTCTCCAATCAATGGAGGAGTTGTGCCAACCGTCTATAGATGGACGGGGCGGACCAATTGCCCCGATTCAAATTCAAGCAACGGATTTTGGACTTCGTCACCACATGATACAACAAGTTTAAAATACATGTCATATCACGGTTACCGTGCGAACAAGCCAATAGAATTATTGATAAATTTTTGGACAATTACTCAACATAGAAACAGAAATGGGGTCTCCGATGACTCCCTTCCGCTTTTTTGTCTCTTTTTCCATATTCCTTAACGCATCATGCTATCGCATGGTATGATCGCCTTCCAAGGAATTCCCTCCACTGATTTCGATATATGAAAGGAAATTTCTCTCGAAATATTTTCCTCATTCCATGGTGAATAAGTTAAGGAACGAGATCACGAAATTTGAGCAAAAACCGCACGAATCATTATTTGAGGCATGGGAGCGCTATAAATTGTCCATTGATCGGTATCCTAACCATAACATGCTTTTAGTTAACACACAAATTGATACGTTTTTATAATGGTTTTTGACCATTAATCATACGGGCACACCAACAATGCAGCAGCGGGAAAACTTTATGCAAAAGACACCGTAACAATGTTACAATTAATAAGACATGACCGCTCCACCACAACCATTGGGACACTTTAGCAACTCGAAAATGAGACGTCTAGAAATATATCTCTTCTAACAACAACTACCGAGAGTCCCGATAGTTGTTCGACAAATGGAAATGAGAATAAGAATTATGTAGAGAAATGAAGACAAATACAAACAACCGATCAAATCTGTTGATACGTAAATCGAGACCTTGTGGGGTACAACATATCCTTTACCAAGTGCCCAGTCCGCCGATGGCAACACTCAAGAGCCGATTATGCTATTACGAGTAAACCAAAACTTTGGGGGTAATTCCTACAACCGCAAGCGTGACCGTAATTTGCTTATCAATCGCTTAGAAAAATTACCTCGACATCACGCCATATTAATCATCTGAATGTGTACAATAATCAAAACCGAAACAATCGAAAATCAAGGTGAAGTTCAAGCCCCAATTATCAAGCGCAGAATAATCAAGGAAGAGGGCCAATACTTCAAATCAATGAAACAACAATTATCTAGCTCACCAGAATTTTCAAGCCTTCGAATTATCAAGCCAAGTTGGACCTCAAATGAGTTAACAACCTACATGAAAATAATGAAGTTACGTTAAGAAGCAATGCAAACTCACATGACTAAGCATGAAGACGGAATTGCAAAATGAAATTCAAATCTATGATTGAATGGCAAGACCAAAAAGATAGAAAAGCAAAACAATCAAATAATGACATATTTAACTATAATGCTAAAATCAAAAATCCTCGGGTCTAGATCCACTTCCTAGTAATAATTGTTCTAACCCGATAGGATATGTGAAAGTTATGTATACACCCTAGAAGTGGTGTTGCTTATAATGGACCTACGATTCCACCTACTCCTTCTCCTCTCCCGAAGGAAGTGGAACGTGAAACCGAGGTGACAAAGGACAAGCTGCAAAATACAAGTTTGGGAAGTACCGCACACGTCCAACCTCTGGTTGTACAAGACCCGATTCCAGAGCCCGAAGTTGCTCCGAAGACTAATCCTAACCGTCAATACCTTATCCTTCGAGGCTTAATGACCAAAAGCTCTGTGAAAAAGCTAATAATCAAATGTTGAAGTTTCTTCAAATCTTTCAAAGATTACACTTCGATATTAGCTTCGCGGATGCTCTTCTTTATATGCCAAAGTTTGCTTATGCATTTAAGAGTCTTCTAAGTAATAAGGAAAAATTATTCGAATTAGCAAGTACTCCGTTAATTGAGAATTGCTCGACGATGCTCCTTAAAAAGTTGCCCGAAAAACTTAGAGATCCCGGTAAGTTTCTAATCCCGTGTGATTTTCTGGAGCTAGATGAATGCTTAGCCTTGGCCGATCTTGCCGCTAGCATTAATATAATGCCTTTTTCCGTATGTAAGCAGCTTTCGCTCCCAGAACTCACTTCGACCCGCATGACACTCGAACTCGCATACCAATCAGTCGCTCATCCGAAAGGTGTCGCCGAAGATGGTTTTGTGAAAGTAGGAAAGTTTTATTTTCTGGCTGACTTTGTTGTAGTTGATTACGATGTTGATCCTCAGGTTCCCCTCATCCTCAGGAGACCTTTCTTGAGGACGGCAAGAGCTTTAATCGATGTTCACGGTGAAGAAATGACTATTCGAGTCAATGATGAAGCCATTACGTTTAAAGTCGGGCACACTTCGAGATACTCCCGCAATTATTATGATGAAACGGTTCATCAAGTCAATATCATTGACGTTTCTTGTGAGGAGTATGCTCAAGAAGTGCTCGAATTTTCGGATAGTTCGTCAAGTGGCAATTCCACTCCTTCGGATCCTATCATCTCTTCTTCTTCCCCCTCGTACACTCCTTTTGAAGGAGGAGATTTCATTTTGGAAGAGATTGAGACTTTTCTACATACCCTTGAGAAATTACTAAATGAAGACTCGTCTCTAACTCTCCCTCCGTTGAAGAATGATGACCTTAAGCAAGTTGATGTTACTATGACTAAGCCTTCAATCGAAGAACCACCGGAACTCGAGCTTAAGGATTTACCGTCT
>BQNB010158419.1:0-15033 GCA_026074375.1 Tanacetum coccineum
GGGGGTTAGGTTTCAAGGAGTAACGGTGGAGTTTATAAGGACTAACGGTGTAAGTCCCATGGACTAACGATGCAATTGTTTTAGGGTTTCTTTAAGGATAAAGGTTTAATGGGATTGGATTTTAGATAAATTTGCCTTCGGCTTTGATTTCTTGTACTCTTTCCATTCTCGTGCCCGGTTTTGCCCGTTTTGCTTTGTTTTTGTCCTTTAGTGCAATATCCGTTACCTGCAAGACACAATTTACAATACAAACGAATACAATGCATTTTTTTGTATTTATTGGTCATTATTATTCTTTTTAGCTCGTTTTATTTAGTAAAAGGTATGTGTATAATAGCACATACCAAATTCCCCCATACTAAGGTATTGTCGTGTCCTCACGCAATATTATAAATAACACTTTTAGAAAACTAAGATTCTTAATCCCCCTTGATTAATTACCTCGAAAAGTAGCTAAGTATTCATCTTAAGGGATTAAAGAAACATTAGTTCTGAAAAGCCCCGTTTTTCCATTTTCAATATTTTTCCTTTTTTTTTTTTTGCTTTTTCATAACTTTCCATACTTCAACACTTCATAACATTGTGCTTTCATTATTCTTTGATAATACTTAGGATCATGGAACAAGCAAAATAAATTCATCGTCCCTAACTTTCACTTCTCCATACTAAGCTTAAAAACAAGATCATTGTCAAATACAAGTCATGATACTAACACTACTCATAAATACTAATTGTGTATTACTTTTCCTCCCTTATTCCTAATTTTGTATCTCAAGATTTTATTTTTGTCATATACCCGAAGGCTCTTTAAGACTTATTTTGATATTTATTAAATCCGAAAATAAAGCGGGACGGTTAAAGATAAAAATTAGCTTCTACCCCTATCCTTGAAAACCGATGAGGTCCACATCGAGGTGTCCAAAATTTGGCTTTTATTAGGCTACTTATTTATTTAACTTGATTTACGTCATATACCCGAAGGCTCTTTAAGACATAAATCAAGTGAGATTTAATTTGCATCATATACCCTAAGGCTCTTTAAGGTACAAACAAATCATTTATTAAACATGATTCAATCATTCACACCATATACCCTAAGGCTCTTTAAGGTATGAACAATTTAATCACTTACGCCATATACCCTTAGGCTCTTTAAGGCATAAGTAATCTCATGATTAACTCTACTTACACCATATACCCGAAGGCTCTTTAAGGTGTAAGTAAAGCAATTATTCATATGATATATATAGTATGCCAAATTCCGAATCCCGATGTGTACCTATCTTGATTACATAGTCTTTCAAGTTAGTGGAAAGTCACTAAAGATTAAGTTGAACCGGACAACCTTATTTATTAACCATATTTATATAAAAGTAAAACAAGCTAATGGGAGAAAAAGCCACAATTAATACTTATGAGCCTTAAAGAAATCCAACTATTCCATGTTTAGCATCTAAACTTATAATTAACACTATCATTTCTCGTTCTTCGCAATTTAAAATCTCTAAGAAAGAAGTTTCAGCGAAATGCTTAGTCCATAAATAAGTTTTGCAATATTTAAAGTCAATTATGAAGAAACGTGCAAAATCGTTGGCTTGTATAAGCTAAAATACGCGTTTTAAAGCATCCTTTGATAAAAACTAAGCCAAAAGCTAAAGTTTATAGCGGTTAAGGGACAAGCTAGTGCGCAACATGCTCGATCGGATCAAAATTTATTCTTATTCTACCCAGCAAGAAAGTTAAACATTGTGACAAAACACTTATAAAATATTTTTTTTTAATTTTTGCATAAAATCACAATATTCTTTTAAAATTTTAGTGGTAAAAATGGATTCCGTGAAACAACGAATTGCATTAGGATCAATCGACAGATACCCCCATATCGAAACTACAACATTGTCACAATTGAGACTGTCACCCCCATACTAATGTCAAGGCATAATCCAAATATTAAGGGGTCTCTACGCAAATCTAAAGCCGTTTATTAATTATGCTAAAAGATAAACGTTAGTCGATAAGATCTAGGATATCGGATTCCCATATATAAGCATGCTAAGGATCGAAATCGAGTGAACGATAGACAAAACACCGAAGACCCAGAGTCTTCATAATCCGCATAATCCGGGCAATCCTGGACATAAAACACAAAACACGAAACACGAGAAACGAAGAGGCGAGCCTCCTCACATCACACTTATTCATAATATTAATATACTACTACTAAGGATAAGCATGGGTTGCCACCCACGAAGCGCTTGTTTTTGTGCGAGTCTCTAGCTTGACTCACCCTATATCATCGTGATATTAGGGATAAAACACGTGGAAGAGCAAACTTCCATTGAACATTTATATGCCACCGGCTTTAGAGAAGAAAAATGAAAAGCGGAGATGCCGGGGTCAAAAATGATATGCTCACTCCCGGAGGAGAGAGGAGGAAAAGAATCCACCGGATTGATGAAATAAGGAAGAAAAGTTCGGATAACATATGTGAAGGAAATATAATGGCGATCCTCAAAGGGTAAGCTTACATATGTAGGAGAATTTTTTTTTCATGAAACCCGGGGTCGAAAACTTTTATCCTCGATCATCAAATCATCAATTGGATCATCGCACAAAATCTTCTTCCAATAATTCGCTTTAGATTCCAAATCAAATAAATCATCATTCTCTTTGAGAGGCGGTTCATCGGTGAACCCCTCGAGAATGGAAGCAACGTTTATCTTAGGAGTAGACGGATCATGGTGAAGTAGAAGCTCAATCTCATCAACGTCACCACCTGGGTCGAAACATTCATCCTCATTAGCATCGGAAAGAGGTGTGACAAGCAAAGCCGGCTCATCAAGGTTATAAACATAAGAGTCCTTACTCTCGATGTTCTCTAACACCTCATCAAAAAGAGGATTTACGTCGCTAGATATGTATTCATCATCGAATTCGAAAAGAGGGTTCAAGTAAATTTTAACCTTATCTTTTGGAACGTCCTTATTGGATAGTGACTCATTATCACTAGAGGTAAAATCTTCATTTGAATTGAAGAGAGGGTTAAAGAAAGTCACGGATTTTCCCTCAGGAATGTTAATGGGAGAGAAATCATCACATAAAGGTAAATCACACTCACTATCACTCCCGAATGTATCCTCGAACTCACTTGGGACTGGAACAAGGTCCTCAACACTATACTTTATAAATTCGTCTGATTCCTTTTCAGGAATAGTGCTAAGTTTCTCATCCCCCATGATGAGAGAGTCCTTGGGCTCTATAGTCGGTAAGACGGTTGTGATTGCATAGACGGAGAAATAATTTCATTCAAAGGAATAGTACAATCCTCGTCATCATCGTCATCATAGCAAATAGAATTGAAATTTGACGAAGAAGGACCCAATAGACGCCTTTTCAACTCATGAGTTTGAGTACTAAGATTAGTGCTGTACTGTTGAAATAGCTTTTTAACAAAGATTGCACAGCTTTAAAGAACATATTCATCTTTGCTTGATTAAGTCTTCTTGGAATATCTAAGGTTGATGATCGATAGAATACTAAGTCGGTTGGTCAAAACCGTTTTAGGGGGGAGGGGGGGGTTGTTAGAATTATAGCAAGGGTTAGGGCTCAAAATGTTTGATTCCTCGGTTAACACTGGAAGGCTCATCATGAGAACCCCCCAGTACTCACAGCAATATATTGCGCTAAAAAATACTCAGTGAATTTTCTGTGGTAATCCTTATCACCAAAGTTTTGATAGTAGCACGGTTCTGCTCATGACAAGCAGCCTCCCGTAGTGGACAATACATAACCATAAATGAGCATCGTTTCCCACATATTCACGTGGAGTATGATTCATATTGGGGTTATGGAGGGTGGGTGAATGAAAACGTTTTGGAGGATCATTGAAAAGAGTTATCTTAGGTGAATTACTGGATGAATTTCCATTCTTGAAGCCAAAAACAAACAAAAACTCCTTAGGATTAACAATCCACACCACTTGCAAGTACACTGTTGACAACGTACACCATCTTCTAACGGATCTCCACACCCAAAATAATGAAATTGGTCGAACGAAGATGTTTGGGGCTGTGAAGGTGGGTAGGAAAAATCGGGTGTTTCATCATTTGAAATGGGATCGGGTTACCGGGACAACTCGTTCTCCTGAAACTTACAATTGGTACAACGCGACATTTTCTCATCGTTATAACGGCCTTCACACTATGAGCACTAGGAAAACCATAGACTTGTTGAAGAATTATCGGATACGAAGGTTAAAGAGATAGAAGAATATTAAATGAATATGAGGATTAGAGAATAATATTTATAGATTTTTTCAAACCAAAAACATAAGGAAAAGAAATAATAAAATAAGAAAGAAAAAATATTCTTTGGTAACGAAATCAAAGGTGACGGTAGCTCTACTACAAAACGCACAAAGAAGAGTGAGAAGCGGGTAAAGCATAAAGGTTTTAAAAATGTTCTTTCGGATCGAAGTTGTAGGATCGCCCTTCTTATACCTCTCTTATAGTTTGTTAACTAAAGATGAGCCGAAACGACAATTAACAATCGGTCATTTTTAATATTTAAATATAAAAGGAAAATAGAAAAGAAAATAGAATAGAAAAATATTTTTAGGTTTTTATATATAACACGAAAACTTTCACGGGGAAAGGCTCTCAAGGGACCTCGAACGAACAATCCCGTAAAAATCGTTACTACCTCTCTCTGGCAGCAGGCGCATTTTGATATTCTCGTTATTGATACGTATCAAACAAATAACCCTCCAAAATATAATAATTATATATACTATATATATATATATTATATATTATATATATATATATAGTATTTAATATATACATACATACATATACACATAAGCAACGTATCATTACAATATTATTTCTTTAGGATATAATAATAAAGTACTCAACTGGTATCGCTTCTTCTCGGGGAGAGGTGATGGATTTCACGTTCATATAGTAAAACGAGCTTGATTGTCATTTAAGATTTGGATTTGATTTTTAAATCTAACAACGCAAAAGGGAAGCACATAAAGGTACGCTAAACTATAAAATTAAAGCAATTTAAAAACTAATGACATTTAAAAGTAATTTAAAACTAATCAACAACTAAAATTTACTTAGCTAATTAACTAAAAATAACAAATTAAAATTCTTAAAACTCAAAATGCAAATTTCTAAACTAAAATGCATTAAACTATTTTATAAAACACAGATGTTATTTTTTTGAATTTTTAAATTATTTAAAAGTATTTTTTAAAATAATTAATACTAAAAATTAAATTAAAAATGCTAAATTTAATCTTAAAAATTTGAGAAAATTTATAAAATTACTAGATACTATTCTTAAGGTTTACAAAGAAAAACGAACCAAAAAGCTAGAACCAATAAGCTATGAAAATTCGATAAGCTAAATTAAGCTAAAAATTAATTAAGCATATTAATTAAATGATGAAAAGGAATTATGAAAAAGTCCCAAGGGCGCATTGGTAAGGTTTGTGTGTTGTGAGGGGGAGGTCATAGGTTCGAGTCCTGTGACCTACCTTTTTGCTAAACATTTTTTTTATTTTTCTTTTTGAAAAAAACTAGAGAACAAGCAAAATAAACAACTTTAACAAAAGGACTTATTGCTAAAACTTATTATTAAGCTAGAAAAAAGCACAAATAAAAGTGACAGTTTTTAGTTAAAATTGTTTTGAATAAGCTAAAACTGTTTGGGATTTTTGGACACAATAATCTAAAGAGAAAACTTATAAACTAAAAACAGACCTAAAGCTAGACCTAATAAGCACTAAAAATTGAAATAAGCAAACCAAATAAGCTGAAAATCAACTGAAAACTTTTAAGACAGTTTGACACAAATCACTTTTAAAGGACTATTATTACTAATTTAAGCTAAGCTTTAGGACTAATAAGCAATAAGGAAAATCTAAAAACTAAAAACAAATTTAGTCTAAGACTCAAATAACACAATTAAGCTCGAAATTAACAAATAAGTTCAAGAAATAAACTAGAAAAGTAATATGCATTTGACAGTTACACTACTTGTTTTTAGAATTTTTATGATAAATTGACTACTTCATCCTAATTTTGAACTCTAAAACTAAATATTGACACACAAAAAACTAAAACAGAATAAAAACCTACTACAATAAGCAAAGAATACACAAAATTAATTAAAAGTCTACAGCTAATTGTATCCCTAAATTTTGATCTGCAATATCCCCTAACTTTTAAAGAACAAAACAACTAGTTTTGAACTAAATTTTGATCTACAATCTTTAAAGGAACCCTAAATCACTAATTCAAAACATATGCAAAATGAGGGAATTGAAACCATTATGTGAACATAAACCACACTCAAGTAACCCTTAAGTAAGACAACTAATAAGCTATTTAGAGAACCTATCTGGAACATGACTCCATACTTTTGATGAAACAAGTATATAAAAACTTAACAAATCTTTACTTTAAACAAATTATAACTATTATTTAAACTTAATTAGAGCTCATGAAAACCAGTTTGATTTCTCAAAACAGGCTAAACACAATTTTACTAGCTTATAACTGCTTATCCCAAACACCTCTTAAAAACATGAAATTCCAATTTTAAGCATAAACAGACCCAACGAAAAAGCTACAAATCAGGAAAACAGATTAAGACTTATGATAATTAAAGACAATTAAGCTAAATACTTAGGATATAAAGCACTATATAATAAGCTGTACTAATAAGCTATATTAACAAATATAATGACATATTAATATAAAATTAAAGTTAACTATTATAAGCATACTAACTAAACAATTAGGTTCTAAATTAACGAACAAGAATATAAGCATAATTTAAGCAATGAAAAAGCTAAAATAAGCAGAATGATAAACAAAACTAGAAATTAAGCTAAATAAGTAGAATGATAAGCAAAACTAGAAATTAAGCTTAAATAATAAAATGAGTGTGTACCTTGATCCCAACTTAACAAGGATCTAATTTGCTCAAAGGAGCTTATCTACAAGCTCTAGCTTGTTGTAAACAAGCTGGTAAGAACACCATAAGCCCATCCATTTCTAGCTTATCATCTAAAACAACTTAATATGCAGAACTTTGAGGTATTGTGAGTGAGATGGCTTATTCAGCTAAGCTTTGAGGAGGCGTAGCTGAATGAGCAATAGCTTAAAAGGTAATGAGCTTATTTGAGCTTATTAGATTATTTTAAACACATTTAAACAATAATAGCATTAAAGTAAAAACAGAATTTAAACACGATTAACTGAAACTAAACTTTTTATTGATTGAAAAGAAATTACAAGTTTTGAAACGAAAATTACAATAAGCTAAAATTACACTTAAAAAGCTAACTACACTACTTCTACACTACTCCTACTCTAGATGTTCTTTTCTGTGTGATTTCTCCTCTATTTATAGTGATGAGAGGATAATTCTAGAGCTTGAGGAGCGTCTCATATGCTTCAATCTCGACCCTTGATTCCAAATCCATCATCATAGCTCTTGGATTGCCTTCACCCATCAACAACCAATAGGAATGCTGGGGATTGCCAGCGTGGCTTAAGTGTTGTTAGACATGTTAGGTTTGCCTTCTAGAAGGGAGGGCGTGTGGTTGAGAGGTGAATTGATTTTACCTAAGCTTCGTTGTATGTAAAAATAGGGGGAAAGGGATGATCTACAGTGATTTTGACCAGGGTTTATAATTTTGACTTGGACCGGGTTGGACTTGGGATTGGGCTTTTGTTTTATCACTTGGGCCAGGACTAGGTTTTAGGTTTAAATGGATTTGGATTATGAACTTATGATTTAGGCTTATAATTGGTATAAGAGCAGTATGATTCAAAATGTTAATGGGCTGACCCGGCCTATTAAAATGGGTCGGGTTAGCCCATTAAAAATGAATACGCCTTCGGCTTTGCTTTCCCGCGCTCTTTCCATTCCCGTGCTTGGTTTTGTCCGCCTTGCCTTTGTTTTTGTCCTTTAATTGAATATCCATTACATGCAACACAAAATTATCAATATAAACGAATACAATGTATTTTTATGTCATTTTCGTTCATTATTGGTCTTTTTAGCTTAATATTAAGAAATAAATTATATGTGTTTATGCACATATCATAGATGTATGGGAATTAGTCGACAGACCATTATGTAAAAATGTCATTAACATGAAGTGGCTCTGGAAAAACAAACGTGATGAAGAAAATACTATAATCCGCAACAAAGCTCGTCTTTTAGCTAAGGGATATGGCCAGTAGGAAGGTATCGATTTCAAAGATTCATTTGCACCCGTTGCTCGGTTGGAAGCTGTCTGGTTATTTGTTGCGTATGCTGCACACAAATTATTTCCAGTACACCAGATGGACGTCAAAACCACATTTCTTTATGGTCCTCTAAAGGAAGAAGTATACGTTAACCAGCCAGAAGGATTCGTAGACCCATATCACCCTGCCAAACAAGCTTGAAATTTCTCAAAAAGAGCATGGTACGATGAACTCTCCAAATTCCTGCTATCAAAAGGGTTCTCCAAAGGTTCTATTGATCCAACTTTGTTCATCATTAAACGTAGGAAAGACATTCTGCTTGTGCAAATTTATGTTGATGACATTATTTTTGGTTCTACGAACTCAAAACTTTTCAAAAAGTTTAGAAAACTAGTGCACAACAAGTTTGAAATTTCTATGATGGGGAAGCTGAAATTCTTCTTAGGAATTCAGATTCACCAATCTCCTTGTGGTTTCTTCATAAACCAAGCTAAGTATGCTCAAGAGATACTTAAAAAGTATGGTATGACCTCATGTGATAGTATTGGTACTCCAATGGCCACAAAACACCTAGATGCTGACTTGAGTGGAACTCTTGTTGACCAAATAAAATATCGTAGCATGGTCAGCGCACTCATGTACCTCACAACAAGTAGAGCATATATTGTACATGGAACATGTTACTGTGCTCGTTATCAGGTGAGACCGACTGAGAAACATCTAACAATAGTTAAACGGATCTTTCGGTACCTTAATAATACCATCAATATAGGTCTATGGTATCCGAAGGACACCACTTTCGAACTTATAGTCTTTTCAGATTTGGATCATGCGCGATGTCTCGATTCACGGAAAAGTACATCTGGTGGCATACAATTTCTAGGTGGTGATAAGCTAGTAAGCTGGTCGTCAAAGAAGCAGGACTGCACTTCAATGTCTTCAGCAGAAGCCGAATATGTGTCTCTATCTGCGTGTTGTGCTCAAGTACTATGGATGAGAACTCAGCTCACATATTATGGTTTTCACTTTGATAAAATACCTATGTATTGTGACTCAAAGGCAGCCATAGCCATCTCCTGCAATCCAGTCCAGCATCCCCGTACCAAGCACATCGATGTCAGATGTCACTTCATAAAGGAACAAGTTGAAAAGGGTATTGTTGAATTATTCTTTGTCGGAACTGAATACCAGTTAGCTGACCTATTTACTAAAGCCTTATCCGAAGATAGGTTTTAGTATCTCGTCAGACGACTCGATATGAGATATTTGACTCCAGAAGAACTGGAGGTTCTGACAATCGGATCTGCTTGATCTATCAAACATCAAACTTGTAAATATTTTTATTTTTCTCTTTATTTTGATTTATAAATATTTTTGAAAAAAGAAATACAAAAATATAAAACCAACAAAAAGAAAACAAAAGATTCTGCTCGACTGTCTTTGGAATCGTATAGGCATGTTCGAACCTACGAAATATCGATTAACATTGACACGGGCGTGTAAATGAAGTTCGAGCAAGAGTTCAAACATTTCAAAACATGTCATTTCTAAATTTTCTTAATGACTTATGTACATTTCAGTGCATAACTCGGACCCCAATGTAATAAAGGAGTGTACGCTTCAGTGCACTTACTCTACAAATAAAAGAGAAGTCTTCTATCATGTGTTTTAAAAATCGTTGAACATAATTTTTCAAAAAGAACTTTTCAACGTCAAATTGCCTACAATATAATTTGTGGTATCTTTCCAAAAAAGTGGTATTTGTTAAAATTGTGTGTTCAGCACTCCCTTCCTGAAATAAGTTTAAAAATCATGGTACTTACAGTGTCATTTTATGTGGATCAATTTTTGAGAGGGAGCTTTTAAACCAAATCCTTTTAATTTTCGTTGGGTACATCTCATAAATGTCAATTTTATGTATCCAACAACATTCAAGTGAAATGAAAATGTAGAAACTATAATGTCAATTAATAATATATTTGTGGTGTCATATCATTTTTTCCTTGTAATGTCCAGTTTAAAAAATATTAATGGTATCCCACATAATGTGTTGAAGGGGAGCAATAAGAAAATGTTCACATGTTCATACAATTCAGTAGTAACATTTCTCTCCCCATGATATTTTTCATGTCAAATTTTAATAAATTGGTATTTCAAATACTAAAATATTTATTACTTAAAATAAGGGGAGAAAATATGATTAAAATGTGATCTAGAAAAATATGATCTTTAAGACTCTAAGTGCAACTCTTTCCTTCATGTGCAAAACAATTTCGAATCTCGATGCACATGTGTAGGGGGTATTTGAAAATAACAATGTCAAAAAAATGGTTTTATGGTTTCGATCTCTATACCCAACAACCAATTAACTCACGACGTCGATGAAGTCATAAGGTGGTTAAGGTTAGGTATAAGGCCCATGATCTAACCAGAACCGGAGGGATCTACCCAAGGACAATCCATAGATAGAAATAGCAGTCCTTAGGTATGATTGCAGATGAATGAGAATGATGGAATAATGCTGACTAAGATTGAGCTAACACTGGAACAATCACAACAAGGTGTTAATAATGATGTCTTGGTAAGCATTGAAGGGGTTGAAGAATTAAAAAGAAATGTATGGATAAAGGGTGAAAACAAAGCAGCCCTCCAAACACTTTAGGTAGAAACCGGGTCAATACATAATCTATCAGAATCACAAGATGATTGCTGGTATTGAAGAAAGACGTCATGGACCCAGTAAGGCAATGCACAACCCTTCCCAGCCATTCGAGTTTATCTCAAAAGAAACTTGTCTCATTTGTTACAGAGATACACACGTTATCTATTGACATCTCACTCCGAGATTGTTGATATTGAATAGGTGGCAGTCTGCTCCAGCCTCCGAGTACTAAAACCAAAGTGAACAAATCGAGTCTAGAGCCAAGAAGAGATCATATCATAAATCTCATTTGGACACAATGTCAAAATACACTTGTTGAACACCATAAAGTTCACAAGTTGTAATGAAGAGTCCTACGCATTATCCTTGAGATCTTGCCAGAACATCCGAGTGATACTTAAGTATTTACAGTGAAGATGGAAATCCTGGTTGATCCAACATCAAACAAGCTCTTGGTAGGTGACTTGCAAGATTGTATATGAATTGAACTTGTGACAACTGTATATCGATTTGGTCTAGTATATGAATTGATGACTTAATCAGAAAGATAGTAACTATCTGATTCACTCTTACCGTGCTGTCTGCGTTGAGACATTTCGGTAACGAGAACATGCAAGCACGGTGAATCTAATACATTTGTGTTAGAAGATCCGACGCTTCAAGCTGGAAATCCTGTCAAGGAGGTTCTTCCAAATTGAACCTACCTGATCACAGGTTGGTCCTCACAGAACCGAAGGTTAATGTAACCGAACCCAAGATGAATAACAAAGCCAAATTGATCTTTTATTGTTAACTGTCTTATTTCAGGACTAGATGACAGTGTTGCAGCCTCATTTTAGTAAATTCGGATTCATAAACCACATGCTCATACTCTAGCATTCAAAGTCAATCATTTAGCATCAAGAGTGTTGATACTAAACTTCCTCACCATCAAAGAACTTTAAAGTCAAATAAAGAATCGTCTATTGAGAAAGATTGTTAGTCTTATGATCATATAAGTCAAACAAGAATGTAACAAGTATGAGCATGTCGGTCAAGAGCACAAGATGATCAAGAAAGTCAAATCAAGATGACTCAAGACAAGGAAATGATGCAAGATTAAGATCTCAAGAACTAAGAGTCAAAAGACGAAGGCTCAAGATCAAGATCACGAAGCATGAATGAACAAAGCCATTACAAACAAGAAAAAGACTAAGAGAATACCAAAGAAGGCAAAGCTCAAACATCATATCATCAACATTGAGAAGATAAAGCCAAAATCAAGATAACCCCCATCAAGAACGTCAACGTTGGGGAGATCAAAGAACACCTCAACATTAGGGGAGATTGTTAGCCTTAATTATATTAAGTCAAACAAGAATGTTATCGGTCTTATTAGTCAAAGTTAGTCTTGTAAAGTAATAGGCTAGTCGGGAATTAACGGGCTAGGATTGTAATCTAATATTGTTCGTGTTACTGGCTCAAAGCCCAAGTTAAGCCAAGCCCGACCCAATTAGAAACCCATACCCCATATATTGGCTAAGGGTATAAAAGGAATCCTCTCCACACATGGAGAGGGTGTTGTTTATTTCATGTGTGTGTTTTCATATGTGTAAAAGATCTTCCACCTCTCTTTTCTTAATATAATATTCTACCATTTTATTCTCTCTTTTCTTCTTTACTTAATTGTCCTAAGTGCTTATTTGGTTTGCTTAATATGTTATGTATGGATTAACTAGTGGGATAACAGTATCGAATTTGTTACGGCGTAACATTTATGTATACATTACGCCGTAACCTTGCTTATGTGGGCTTCTATTCTCCAGGCTTAATTTATGTTACGGCGTAACCTTGTCGTCTATGTTACGCCAAAATGATGACTCAAATAAGTCATCCTCTTTGATGTTGCTAGTTACGGCGTAACTGTAATGGAGAGTTTACGCCATAAATCTTGATGCTGACTCATCTCTTTGTTAATCTTAGTTACGGCGTAACTCCTGCAGGGATGTTACGCCGTAGCCTTGAGTTATCTTCTTTACTTGATTTCCATGTCCAAATCCCGTGTCTTCTACTCCAATGCTCGTATTGCTTGTGAAAACTAAATATAAGTGATTAAGTAGTGTTTTCAGACATTTATAACATAATTATAAGCATTTTCATAGGGAATTTGATACTAAAAAGTGCTAGAAACATCAAAGCTGAACACCTCATGAAAAACAGGATCAAAAATCACTCAACTCTCATTCTAGTCTAAGTGTTTCATTTTCGGGGTGATCACTCAATTGCATTGTCATAGCTTGTATTCTATTATAGGCTTGGAAAGTACACAAATCTCCACCAGCTAGAATTAGGGTCTAAACTATAACACCCCATGTTTTAGGGTCATTATACTTCGTCAATAAATTCACTATTTATTTTTAATATTGTACGCGTTTGCTTTTGTATTGAAATCATTAAGTTAAATCGCGTAAGCTAAAAATTTTCATTCAATGTAAACATCCATCAAACAATTAAATGTTTACATCAAGCAAGTGTTAGATAATTATTTGGAGGATAATTATTATCTTTACGCATTTTATTTTTGTTGGTTACGTAAAGAGTTTACGTTTCGCGATAAAATACGTTTAGGCATACCTGGAACCACCAAAACTTTTCTACGCTTCAAAAAATACCCATTATTATACCAAATACCTAAAGTTTTATAAAAATTAACCTATGTTAACATTGTAGTCAAATTGTACATAAAATAAATGAACTAGAACATACACTTTACTAGTTATATCTTTAAACATTTAATCTAGGGTTATTGTACAAAGAATTTACTATACTTTTCCAAAAAGTTCGCCTAAGTTACTAAACTTTCATTTTGTTCACTTAGGTTACTAAACTTATGAAACATGACATTTGGGGGGGTTACTCAACTTTGCAAAAATATACGTAAACATCAATGAACTTGTAAAAACATGACATTTATGTTACTTAACTTACCAAAAAATATACGTCCAGGTTGCTTGGATTAACATTGAAATTATGGGGGTGTATTTTTGGTATGTACTTAATTACACATATCTTTTACCTATAAAAACATGCCTAAAATGACCAAATTATACCAAAAATACATTGTATTTGTGTGTTTTGTGATTTATGATTATGCAGGTAACGGATATTCACTAAAGAACAAAAATCAAGCCAAAATGGACAAAACCGAGCACAGAATGAAAAGAGCGTGACAAAGTCAAAAGTCAAAGTCAACAAGTCAAAGACGAAGCCAAAACAAAGAAATCTTAATGGACCAACCCGCACCCATTTAATGGGCTGGGTTAGCCCATTAAGACATTATCTAAAAAAGTTTTACAAGTTAAAAAGCCCAAAGTCCAAATCCTTAACCCGACCCAAATGATAAGCCCATTAAGCCTAAACCATAACCCTTTAAACCATTTAACACCATTGGTCCTTAAAGGTTTGCATCGTTAGTCCTTGAGGAATAACACTGCTAGTCCTTGAGGACTAACCTTGCTAGTCCTTAACACTAACTCTGTTAACCCTTTTTACCCTTTACCCCTTTTTCCTTTTACGCTATTAATCCTTAGGGACTAACATAGTTAGTCCCTATCATCCCTACACCTTTACAGCATTAATCCCTCACCCCTAACCCCGTTACCCTGTATCCCCAAATCAAAAACACCTGCCAAAACCCTCTAACTATTCACCATCCCTGACCCCTCACCTCGACCTCTGCACCCTAAAGACAAACCTATCACTCTCCCATCAAACCCCACCCCATAACACAACAAACCACGTTGGCAATCCCCTAGTTCTTCATTCATCAATGGTAGAAGACAAGGATTCAATGGCTCAGATTACACAACTTGGGGACCAAGAAAATTAGATGGCTATGATGATGGTTTAACTCTCCTCACACAACAAACACAACAAGCATATGTGCCTGCTTGAATTCGGCTATATATAGGAGCTTATTTTTCACTTTGAACCTATGTAGTTGAGGAGTAGTGTAAACCTGTTGTTACTTATTTTTTTTACTTTAATGTACTTTACTTTTCAAGCCTTGTAATGTTTTTTAAGTTTAATGAAATTTCAAGTTTTAAGTTTTAAAAT
>BQNB010158421.1:0-15033 GCA_026074375.1 Tanacetum coccineum
ATATTGTCTGCTTAGGCACCTCAGCCTCACGAGTTTAGTTTTTGGTATAATGCCCATACATTTATATCAAAACGCGTCTCACATGTCAAGATCAGCCATACTCATTGAATACCCAACGTTTCCTATATTCATGAGCGATGTGGGACAACGTTCCGAAGCCTAAAAGGAGGACATAGTAGTGGACACATATCTTTGAACTTTGAACAGGACATATTATATAGCCGGCTTGTGGCTTATTTGGTTTTGGGCTTATTTTTCATACGCTCACTTTTTTGGCTTATTTTGAAACTTTCCGGCTTATATAATGAATATTATGACATAATGAACTTAGAGAGTGTTTGTTTCGGCTTATATGTATAATTAATATAATATAAATAAATAAATAATAAATTCAATTTTTAAATTAATATTTATTTTGTGGGTGAAATTATAATATATATCTCTTAATGTTTATATATGTGTTTGTCATGTACGTGTGTTTACTTGATAATATATCGTTACATATATGACAATGATCATATTATGTGTATTTTCACTTGAATGTGTGTGTTTGTCTCATTTATATGTGTATAATTATAGAATTTTGAGTAAACATTATCGGGCTCATATTGACAAAAAAAAAATGAATAACCAATTTTCTACGTAAAACAAGTTTATTAATATAAATTAACCACAACCAAATATAAACGGTTTGAAATCGAAAAACCGAACCGAAAAAAGCGAAAAACTAAAAAAACCGAAGCGCAAAAAACCGAGCGGTTTCGATTTTTGGTTTTATAAAAACCAAATATTTCGATTTAGTTTCGATTTTAGCCAAAAACCGACCAAAACCGAACCGTGCACACCCCTACAGTTACCTATCGGGATATCTAAACAATGAGCATAATAAAATGAAGAAAAATTTTGAATTTGTGTTTTTCTTTTGGAAAAAGTTACTATTAAATATATGTTTTTAATACCCTATTGTGAAATTAAACTTTTGGGTCTTTTTCAATACCCTTTTAAGAGAACTTTTGAATTTGTGTTTTCTATAAAGAGTTAATAACCACCGGGGCTCTAGTCTAATGGTATGGAGGTTTTACCCTCCTATGTAAGGTCTCAAGTTCGAGTCTTGTTTAGGGCGATTGGGGTTTTCTCCCACGTGTGTAAAGGGAAGGGCGTCATTGCCTTCTGGGCTGGACCCAACTTGGTTGTGTGAACTCGCTACGCCTTCTGAGCTAGGGGCCATGTAGCCACAATTGCCGTTCAAAAAAAAAAGTTAATAAATTTATGTTTTTTAACACCCTTGTGCGTTATTGGTAGTATGCACACAAAGTGTTAGTAATGCACAGCAGAAAAGATTAATAAAGTTTGGATTTTTTTGAGATCTTTTTACATGCAATCAAGGTCTGTGACAATGGAAGAAGGAAAAGATCCGAATGTGGACTCTATTAGAACGAATCAGTAGAGGTTTTTGTCGTTAAGATTACTTAGATTCGTGTTGGTTCTTGTACCTATACCTTGTTTTATAAGAGTTAACTACATAAATGAATAAATGATCCATGTGGTTTGCCGGAATCACGGATCCAGTCCATGAAAAAATTGACTGTTTGTGGTACCGGACTGGATCCGTGATTCACTCTTTTATAAGAGTTAACTACATAAATATCACCATTAAAAAGTAAATGCAAAAATCGTCCTTGTGGTTTGGTCAAATTGCATGTTTTGTCTAGCCATCGTGCTCCTGTAAGACATATGACACCCATTTCCCACTCCTTCAGAGAGGCTTTAGCCGGTTCAAAACATCAGGTCCCTTCGATTAAAAACATGGTTACTGAGGAAGACATACACCTTCGTTCTAGGCTTGAAAGATGTTGGACAGGAAAGGCTAAGAACTTTCAGGTGATTCAAAATGCATGGTCTATTCTCGAAAATAATGGTCTTGCGCAGATTGTAAAGCCAAATATTGTGGTGGATTAACTTTCTTGTTCGAGTGGCCTTCTAAAGAGGTAGCATTGAAAAGTTTAGAGGATAATAAGTTATGGCTTCAACAATGGTTCGGGGGCCTTAAACCATGGGAAGATGATGGGGTGTTCGTAGGTAGACTTGCATGGTTATCGGTGGAAGGCCTCCCTCTCATTGCCAGAAATGTGGGAGCCAGCAAGAGCATTATGAAACTGTTTGGGCGTGTACTTGAGATTGGAAAACTGAATTTTGACTCCAATATACTCTCCTACCTATCAAATCCCTGGTTTTCGTCCCTAATATGAATGATATAGGTCAATCCATCTCGGTTATGTTAAATGGTAAAGTTTACCCCATTAGAGTTTATGAAGATCGGTTTATGGCATCGAGTATGTTGTCGTCTGCTAATTCCTCTGAGGAAGATTTTGAATATGACGGTGGGGAAAAAAATTCTGGTGAAAACCCCCACACATCTTGGGATAACGAACAGTCGCCTCTTGTCCCATCCACATGCAAAAGTATGGGGGTCTCGAGGTCTGATATTAATGATGAGTTTGGAGTAAATGTTCCTGATTCCCAATCTTTGGTTAATGACGCCGCCTTATCCAATTTTGAGGGTCCTAATAAATTAAATTCTCCTAAATCCAGTGGCCTTCCACCACCCCCTCCACTCCCCTCTGGATGGTAAGAAAAGGAGATCAGTTAGGCTTCTCCTTCGGACCGTCTTCCCCAGCCATGGTTTCACAGCGATCATCTTGATCCTGTGATTCTTTGTCTCGTGTGTTTTATCTTGTCTTATGATTGGTCTATCTTTGAATTGTAATGGTCTTGGGGGTGATAATAAAAAAAGTTGGATTAAAGAATTAGTGGATCGGTTTTGCCCTTCTTTTGTTGAAATCCAGGAAACTAAAATGGAGACTCTATTGATGATTTCTTAATTCGTTCTCTCTGGCCACGTAACTACGTAGCGTTTGCTGCTAGTGGTTCGGTTGGAGCATCAGGGGGTATTCTTTCTATGTGGGACACACGTGTTTTCAACATGGAGCATAAAGTCATTGACATAAACTTTCTTGCTGTAATCGGTACTTGGGCGGGCTTCGCAAATATCCAAATTGGTCTAATAAACGTGTATGCTCCTCAACCTGGTCCTTTAAAAGAGGTCCTATGGTCCTCTATCAAAAATCTTTTGAACTCTATAAACGCCACTTGGGTCATATCTGGGGATTTTAATGCGGTTCGGTCACTTGATGAGTGTTTGGCATGTTGTTTTGATGCAAATGAAACTGGTATGTTTAATGATTTCATATCTCGTAATGGTTTATTTGACTTCCCTCTTTGTGGCAAAAGGTTTACGAGATTTGATAAAGAGGGTAGAAAAGCTAGTAAGCTAGATAGATATCTTGTTTCTAATAACTTTTTTGATCTATGAAATGATGCTCGTGTCTCTGTGCTCTGTCGCTCTCACTCGGATCACTGCCCTATATAGCTTAAGGTGGGGGTCAAAACTTTGGGCCAAAACCCTTCAAAGTTTTTGATAAATGGTTGCATGATGCTGAGTTTATGGAAATGGTAAAAAAATTTGTGGGCCTCGGCGTCGAGAGATTGGATGCCTGACATAAGGTTGAAGAATAAGCTCAAAAATGACATCAAGGTGTGGATCTCAAACCGCATTGAGACTCAATCACATTCTAAGGAGAATATTTCCAGACAATTAGCCGAATGGGACCTTAAAGCTAAGAATGGACTTGTCACCCAAGCTGATATTCTAAAAAGAGAGGAGCTTATCATGGACCTAAATCAAATCGAGCAGCTTCATCGTGAAGATTTAAGACAAAAGAGCCGTTTAAGATGGGCTGCTGAGGGAGATGAGAACACTAGGTTCTTTCATTCTCTTCTGAAATGCAAGTATGCTAATGTCTTTATAAAGGGCATTCAGGCCAATGGTACTTGGATTGAATCCCCTGATGAAATCAAACTTGCTGCCATGGAACATTTCCCTTCAAGATTTAAGGAACATAATTATTCCAGGCCTTCTTTTTACAGTCTTTTGTTCCGTAAGTTATCCCCCTCTGAGGCATGTTATTTAGAATTGAATTTCACAATGGAAGAAGTTAGGTCTGTTGTATGAGGTTGTGCTGGCTCAAAGGCCCCGGGGCCTGATGGTTTTAATTTTAATTTTATAAAAGCTAACTGGGAGGTGATTAAAGAGGATTTCTGGTCGTGTGCCAAACACTTTGAATCGACATGAGGTTTAGCTAAGGGATGTAATCCATCGTTCGTCGCTTTGATTCCTAAGAAGAATGATCCGATTAGTTTTCAGGACTTTAGACCCATCAGTCTAATTGAATGTGTCTACAAAGTCATTTCTAAACTTCTTGCTTTGCGCTTTGCAACAGTTATCAATTCGGTTGTTGGCCCTAACCAATCAGCTTTCATTGAAGGGAAACATATTTTATATGGATGCCTGATTGCAAATGAAATAATTAGAATGGCCTCGTTGGAAAATCAAAAGCTTTTACTTTTCAAGGTTGATTTTGAAAAAGCTTTTGACAGCGGTAATTGGAATTTTCTCCTCAATGTGATGAAACAAATGAGATTTAGCTTAAAATGGAGGAATTGGATGTTATCTTGTCTCTCATCGGCATCTATCTCGATTTTGATAAATGGCTCTCCTTCTAAGGAATTCAAGATGGAAAGGGCCTTCGCCAAGGTGATCCTCTTTCTCCCTTTTTATTTCTTACTGTTGCTGAGGCGCTTCAAGTTTTCATTTTGGAAGCTTGTAACAAAGGGTTCTATAATGGACTGTCTCTTGCGAATAGCGATACTAACGTCTCCTTAATGCAATATGCGGATGATGCTTTATTCTTTAGAGAGTGGTCTAGATCAAATGCCAAAAACCTTATTCATATCCTCAAGTGCTTTGAATTGGGGTCGGGGCTCAAAGTTAATGTTGCTAAAAGCCGGCTCCTCGGCATTGGTGTCTCATCTGTGGTCGTCTCTGATTTAGCTTCCTCACTTGGGTGTGCCTTTGATACCATTCCTTTCCATTATCTTGGGCTCCCGGTTGGTAAAAAATTTATAGGTGTGACGGATGAAGCATGTTTATTGATAGATTCCAGAATAAACTTTCTCATTGGAAAGCAAACACTTTATCTATTGGCGGGAGGCTCACTGTTGTGAAATCCATTCTTGGTAGCCTTCCTATTTATTTCTTAACCCTTTTTAAAGCTCCCATTAAGGTTATTAACCTTCTCGAATCCTTAAGGTGTCGTTTCTTTTGGGGCTTCAAAGATTCTCATCATGATATATGGGTTAAATGGAAATCTATCCTCCTCGATCAGAAATATGGTGGTTTGGGTGTGGGTAGCCTTGAAGCAAAAAATTTTGGGTCTAATTGGTAAATGGAAATGACGGTTTTTAAATGAAGAGAGCGCTCTTTGGCGTTTAGTCATTGAGGAATTTTACGGAGTTGATGGAGGTTTAATTCGCCCGCTAACACTCATGGTGTGGGGGGTGTCTGGTGTGATATATTGAAGGCTATTAAACGTATTTAATCCATCGATGTTTCCTTTAATCTCTCCTTTACTTGCTCTCTATCTGATGGTTCCAACACTCTTTTCTGGAAAGATGTTTGAGGGGAAAACTGTCACACACCCAGACGGGGCCTGGACGGAATACGTGTCCGGAGGCGTGACTTTATTGAGCATCTCAAGTACAAAGCATAAAGAACAACCTCTAAGGGTGCGTTTTAAAAATAAACACCGTTGCATAGATTGAAAATAATAATAAGTTTTACATCAACCAAATTTAAGGGTTTTAAATGACAAATGCGGAAGCTTAACTAAGTTCAACAACGGTATTTAAAGACATAGACAAATCTCTGGAAAACTGGTACATGCAATTTAGACTTCACATAAGTCAATCAACAGCATCCCATGCTAAGCGACCGAGAAAACATGCTTAAAAAGGTCAACACAAAAGTTGAGTGAATTCATAGTTTTAGTTTCAAACGTTGTTATAGTGGACCCACCCCCCCCTCCTCCTCCCGCCACGCCGCCAAGAATATCAAGTGTATCGACAGTTATAACAATACAACTCACATAAAATGTATTTACGTTGCACTAAGCTCATGACACTGAAGCTAATTACGTCAAGTTAGCATGTACATTGCTATAGCATATTTGTTTGCCCTTCCAGTGTCCTACTAAAACAACCATACCATACGACATGACATATATCCGTTTATCGGGCGCCCATGGGTAGTGAGCGCTACTCACCATAGGGATAATTAGTCCCAATAGATCTATTTATTCATTCGCGCTCCCTCGACCGGTCCTCCAGTCAAGAGATTGACAGTTCATGATAGTTCGGGCAGTATGTGGTCTAAAAGCTACTTAGGCAACACGTAAACGGGAAAATCTCCGTTAACGTAAACTGTTCCAGTTTTAAAAACAAGCAATGTTTCTCATCCCCAAGTTTAAAACAATTTAGGTCAAAACGAGTAAAAGAGTGGGGCTATGAACTCACCTTATACGGGTAGTGGATCAAAAGGAATCAATCAAGTGAAAATGAATCTCACGGTTCTAGCGACAACCTATCATATAGTCGTCGTTTAAGAATGATGTACAACGAATAACGCTTAACGCAAGAACTGATCATCCGAGCACGAGTAGACACGGCGTATCCCTTTTTATAACACTTCCAAAAGTTATAAGTTTTTTACAAGTCTCGACGTTTTGAAACATCTTTGAAAATATTTTGTCTTTTAGTGCATTTCGTCTTTTAGTGTATTTCGTCTTTTAGTGTATTTTGTCTTTTAGTGCATTTCGTCTTTTAGTGTATTTCGTCTTTTAGTGTATTTCGTCTTTTAGTGTATTTCGTCTTTTAGTGTATTTCGTCTTTTAGTGTCCCGACACATCAACGTTGACTCAATAACTAAAAATGTTGACCTAAACTCGACACTTAACGTTTTTCTACATTTTATCATAATTCTGATAATAAAAGTATATTTTCGATGCTTTTATGAAGTTTACGAAATTTCGGTATGACCTTTCTAAAAATATCGACTTTCCATTTTTATCAACCTCGACACGTGAAAACATCCGTTTTACAAAAGTACATCTTTTATTGACTCGAAAGAATATCCGATCTATTTTCGACAACACCTCAAATATCGCAACAAATCCGTTCTAAACCTAAACCTCTTCGACATTCAATTTACGCTTCCAACAAATCCAACATCTAACTTAATCTCTTCGCCAACAATATTTAAACTTAATATACGATAAATCTTAAATAAACGATATAGCCGTAGTGATAACAGTATATATATCAAAATAGTCACAACGAACTTTTATGCACAAAAGTACAACTACTTTTTATGTTCTTCCATTTATAAACAAAAAGATTAAACTTAGAGACTTGTAGTTTTATAGAAAAATAAATAATGATTTTCACAACGATCCGCTTTGTACACCTTGTTCGGAATGATCATACGAATGGAAAAGTACAACTTATTTATGAAAAAGTAGAGATGACTTTCAAAGAAACACGACGAAAGATGATTAGAAATCAAAAACAACCCAAACGTTGTTTTATAAAATACCCGGATGAAATAACAATCAACTCGAACAATATATCTCCAAATGGTTGATCAAAGATTAAAAATGAATGGATTTGTGTGGGTGTTTGTTGGCGTCCGAACTCAAGAAAGAAGGAAAAAGAGTGAACAAAGTGTGTGTAGTTTCCAGTGAGAGAAATAGTTTAAGAGTGAATGAGAAATAATGAAATTTGGTGGTTATATATTGGCATGAGATGGGATGCACCTAGACTTGGTGCCTTGCTTTGTTCGGCCAAGTACAAGGAAGAAAGGGGGACCGAAATGATCCGCGAATGAGAGCATAGAAGGACCTTGTACAAGCCCTTTTGTAGGAGGTTTGTTTAACTTGTATCAATTTTAAAAAAAATGGAATCCTAAGCTAAGAGTGTGTGTGTGACCAGTTATATCAAGGCCAAAGGGGGGACCAAAATGGTTTCCAACTTTCTAGGGAACTAGTGCTAGTTGATAAATTAATTTCCAAGCATGCATGCACAACAAAGTATAGATAAATTCCACGGAACAAAAGTTTTTCAAAGACAAAGTCGATTCCCAAAACTAATGTGTCAAAACCAGTCACTACACAGATTTTGCCTCAAACAGCAAGGCAAGCTGTAAGAAACATAAATGTGATTAAACCAAACATGTATCGAATTAACACTAGGATAACACAAACTAGAGCATCTTAGTTGCCTCAGACTTCTAGGAATACTATCCTCACGTGTCTACATCTACAAGAGTAATTCATAGAACTAATGTTAGCATACCACAACTTAGGAGCAATCAAATGAAAGATAAGGTCATGCCAAACAATAGTCAAGTAAAGTTTAAGAAGACTGAAGTAGAAGACCACCATAGGATTTCTAGTATTTCTAATAAAACAAAGTTTGTAAGTGCGTGTAATGATAGTTTAAAATCCAGAACTTTGAATGTTAATGCTGTTTGTGCTACTTGTGGAAAATATGTGTTTAATTCGAATCATGATGCTTGTGTTTCTAAATTCTTAAATGACGTGAATGCTAGAACTAAAAAGCCTAAAGTAGTGCCTATTAGTACTAGACAACCCAATTTCAAGTGAACAAATCTGTTGCAACACCCCCTAAGAAAATAGTTGCATCATAATCCACTATTTAGAAATCCAAGAGTTACTATAAGATGATGTATGAGAAAACTAGTAAGGCATGGAAATGGAGGAAAGCACAACAATGCCCATCAGGATATAAATGGGTTCCTAAGACAAAAATAAAATGGGTGCCTAAAAGTAAGAATGAAAATGTGAAAAAGAGAGTTAGTTTTGCTATAGATAATGCATCTAGGATAACTAATATCTTGAAACTCACCAATACTTAAGGATCCAATTTGTCAAATATTCCATCGTCATATAATTCTCTTGCAGATTGTTTAACTCGTCCTATTCATTGTTGACTCTGGATGCACAAAGCATATGACGGGCAATCTAAAGCTGCTGTACATATTTGTTGAAAAGTATTTGGGTACCGTTCGATTTGGCAATGATCAATTTGCTCCAATTCTTGGGTATGAAGATTTGGTTCAAGGAAATATCATGATCAATAGGGTTTATTAAGTCGAAGGCCTGAATCACAATCTCTTCTCGGTTGGTCAATTTTGTGATGCGGATTTAGAGTTGCTATTCAAAAATCTACTTGTTTTGTTATAGGTCCTCAGGGAAACGACTTACTCACCGATAAAAGTGGATATGATCTCTATACAAATTCTCTTCAAGAAACCACTTCATCAACTCCAATCTGTTTCATGGCTAAAGCCTCACCAACTCAAGCATGGTTATGGCATCGAAGACTTTCTCATCTTAACTTCGACTACATCAACTTGCTTTCAAAGAAGGATGTCGTGATTGGTTTACCAAAACTGAAATATGTCAAGGATCAACTATGTTCCTCTTGTGAAGTGAGTAAAGCAAAAAGAAGTTCATTCAAGACAAAGGCTGTTCCAAGTTAAAAAGACGGCTAAATTTGCTTCATATGAACTTATGTGGTCCTATGCATGTCGCAAGCATCAATGTGAAGAAATACATCCTGGTAATTGTTGATGACTACTCTAGATATGCATGGACTCTATTTCTATAATCCAAGGATGAAACACCATAAGTTCTAAAAGATTTTCTCAAGACGATTCAATGAAATCTTCAAGCTCAAGTGATTTTTGTTCGAATTGACAGAGGCACAAAGTTCTTAAACAAGACACTCCATGCATACTTCAAAGAAGAAGGAATTGAGCATCCAACTTCTACTCCTCGAACACCTGAACAGAACAGCGTTGTCGAAAGATGAAATCGTACTCTAGTTAAGGATGCTCGAATGATGCTTTCGGCAACTAAACTTCCTTTGTTCTTTTGGGCTGAAGAAATTGCAACCGCATGCTATACTCAAAATAGATCTATCATCATCCCAACACATGAGAAGACTGCATATCACATCATTAATGATAGGAAACCTTCAATTAGACACCTTTACATCTTTGATTGCACCTGTTACTTAACCAGAGATGGTGAAAATCTTGACAAGATGAAAGAAAAAGGAGATCCGTGCATTCTAGTAGGATACTCCACTCAGTCTAAGGGATATCGAGTTTACAACAAGAGAACCCGATTGATTATTGAATCCATACATCTTTGATTTGATGAGATCAAAGAGATGTCAGAGACGTCTGTTGATAATAACACTTCAAGCCTCGTTCCCCAATGACAAAAGGTGACAGACTTTGATAACTCTGGCCCCGCGCCCCAACTACAAAATGTTTCTCCTTCAGTAGATACAACAGCTCCATCACAACAAGAGTTAGATCTTCTTTTCGGTCCTGTGTATGATGAATTTTTCAATGCAGGTACTTTAAGTGTCAACAAGTCTTCTTCTCCCACTGAAAATTCTGCTCCAAAAGACACACAACCTACAACAAATATTCAACCTGCAACAGAACTGACAACTCCAACAAATGTAAATGCTGAGGAAAACAATGATAATCAAGCAGCAGATACACAGGTTCAACAAGATGAATTTATCAATCCTTTCTGTACATCGGTACGAGAAATTACTGAGTCTTCCTCACACAATATTGATAATTAAAATATGCATACCTTCTATCAACCACACGATTCCGAATACCGATGGTCCAAAGATCACCCGCTAGAACAAGTTCGTAGAAATCCATCCAAGTCAGTGCAAAAAAGATGATAACTTGCAACAGATCCTGAAATGTGTATGTTCACGCTCACGGTGAGTACTGCTGAACTAAAAAACATTAAGGAGGCAATGTCTGATTCCGCATGGATCAAGGCAATGCAGGAAGAGCTTGATCAATTCGACAGACTACAAGTCTAGGAACTCGTTGACAAACCTTTTGGCAAGACTGTAATCAAGCTAAAGTGGTTATAGAAGAACAAAAAGGCTGAAGATCAAATGGTTATTCGCAATAAGGTACGACTTATAGCTAAGAGATATGCTCAGGAAGAGGGTATTGATTTCGAGGAATCATTTTCTCCAGTTGCTTGCTTCAAAGCTGTACGGATTTTCGTCGCATATGTTGTACACAACTATTTTCCAATTTATCAGATGGATGTTAAAATGGCATTTCTTAATGGTCCACTAAAGGAGGAGGTTTATGTTGCACAACCAGATGGGTTCATTGATCCTGATCATCCAAAAAAAGTTTACCTTCTAAGGAAAGCTCTATATGTATTGAAGCAAGCTCCGAGAGCATGGTACCATTGACCCTACTCCATTCTACTTGTGTAAATTTACATCGATGACATTATTTTTGGGTCTACAAACCCAAAATTTTCAAAAAGATTTGAAAAATTAATGCACAGTAGATTTCAGATGTCTTTAATGGGGGAAATGAAATTCTTTTTAGGACTTCAAATCTACCAATCTCCACGAGGTATCTTTATCAACCAGGCCAAGTACGCTTTAGAAATACTTAAAAAACATGGTATGGATAAAGGTGAAAGCGTTGGTACACCAATGGCTACTAAACCTAAAATGGATGCAGACTTGAGTGGAAAACTCGTAAACCAAACTGACTATCATAGTAAAATCGGGTCACTCATGTATCTAACATCTAGTAGACCAGACATAGTGTAAGCAGTATGTTATTGTGCACATTATCAAGCAAGAAGAAAACTAGAACACAAAAGCCTTAGTTGAAATGTGAGCTTAACAACAGAACGAAAAATATAAACGGGAACGAATCGCGTTCAATACAAAATGAAATATTTGCAAATAATACCCTACGAAAAGAAAAACTAATTTTCCTAGAAAACCTTACGATAAAAGAAAAAATTTTATCTAAAAAAGAATTATATTTTTTTGATTATTTTCTTTTTTTTATGATGTTTTAAAGTTTTGTAATAAAAATAAATGTTTAAAATAAAATACTACTAACTAATTAAAAAAATTTCTGAAAAAAATAATGGAGAAAATAGTTTAACAAAAAGGACCTAGGAAAAAAAAGTTTGGTTACAACACAGTATTATCGAATAACTCGTGTAAATAAAGCTTCAAAGAGCTTATACAGCTTAAAAGGGAAAGAACGTATACAAGTATTAAATTTTGTAAACTTAGAATGAAAAAGACCCCAGGGGGCATGTTGGGTAGTGAGGTGTAGTGGTATGAGTTTGTTATAAAGGTTGAGGGTGTTGATTCGGGGGTTCGAGGCCTTCCTCAACCCCGATTTCCACCTTCCACTTTTTTTATATTTGAAAACTTTATAAAAGTCAAAGTTTGTAAAAAGAAGAAAATACTAACACTTTAAAAAAAGAAACAATTTATGAAAGCCCTAAATAAGCTGTGAAACAGCTTAAAGCATGACAAATACTACTTAACTTTATTTTTAGTCTTATAGAAAACTTTTTAAGCTACAAAACAAAATAAGCTATGACAAAGAACTATAAGCTAAATTTCCTACCTAAATCCCTACCCTTATATTTATAATGATTAGAAATAACCTAACATAGAAGCCATAAGCAGAAACATCTCAATAAACTCTTATGAAAGCTTTAACCAGAACAACCCTAGGGCAGACTTTTAAAGCTTAGTTTAAACACAAATAAGCTCTACAAGAAATGAAGGCGTATTCTATAAATTTTGAAAGCTTGACTCAAATGCTTTAATGAAAATGCAGTTTTAAAAACTGTTTTGAGAATAATGAGACTAATGAAAAAGCACTTGAAACAGATCTTCCTCTCATATACTCATCAGTTACTATTTTGTTTTGATTTGAAAAGATAAAAAGCACAATTGCCCGCCTTAAAAAAAAACATAATAATCAAAAGAGTTGTTTTATTTAGAAAGAGTAAGCTAATGCTAGATGATTAATGACCCTAGACCTACTTGTGCTATGAAAATCAAATCCTAAAAACTACAAGTACCCATCCCCTGAAAAAATTTAAGTTAGAGACATGGACTCTTTGTTGTTTTGCGATTAAGCTGATGCACAATCAAAATAGAAATAGGTTTATAACCCAATTTGCAGCTGACCTATAAGATCAAACTTAGGCTTTGGTGAGCACAGACACGCAAGATAGTCAGAGTGTAGGTAACAGTGCGGGACCGTGTGCGCAAGGGGGGGAGATCTAGGGAATCGTCAGGTGTGGTCTTTTCATTCACTTGTGCGAGGCTAGGTACTAGGACAGGCGTTCTATTCTCTTGCACGAGCAGGATAAACATATTCTGACTCCGTTGAGACATAGATGTACACTTTTATCTTAAGAGTACAAAATGTCCACCTCGCGCACAGACTTAAAAATTAAGCTTTAACTTGCTAAATTTTAAAATTCAATCTATGAAACTAACTTCATTACTGGTTTTAAGTGATTATGAAACAGATTTAAGCAATTAGCACAACTAAATTTAACTTTTAGAGGTCAAATATCACTAATCCAAACACTCCTTTAGAATTTTCAAAATCCATTTAAGCTTATAATATTGAAATCTATTAAACAAAGTTTGAATACCAGATAATAACTATCATATAATCACCTTAATAAAGGCTATAACAACAAACAATAAGCCGAATCTAACAGATACTTATATATGCCTAAATATTGTTTTATTTTTAATGATTTTTAAGACAAAACATGAAAGTCTAAGATCTACACTACTAAACTCAAAAACAGATAATCAAACATATTCAATAAGCATAATAAGATGACAATAAGCACAAATAAGCAAGATTATAAGCAAAATAAGAAAATTATAAACTAGAAAGTTAAGACAAAAATAGAAATAGGAACTTACCAAAACCTTAGCTAAACAAAGGCAATAAAAGGCTCAAAGAGCATTCAACAGCTCTAGCTTATCCAAAGATAAGCTAGTAAAAGTCCAATAAGCTCTTCCATTGTAAGCTTATCATCCAAAAGCTCATATCCAAACTAGCAAAGATATTAACTGATTTTAAGAGTTAAAGTAGATTAAATGCTTAATTTGAGCTCAATTTGAGCTTAGAGACTCAAAGAGCTAATAAGAGCTTATGAGAAGCTTATCAAACAGTAACATGAGTAATTGAGAGATTTGAGAGCTTATTTAGTAAAAACAGATTGTGTAAAAGTAAGAGATGAAATAGAAAGCTGAGTACAATTCATAAAAGGATAGATTACAATAAGCTGAAAAAGAAAAATTACATTTAAACTAAAAAATTACATAAGCTACTTTAAAAACTAAAAAAAATGCAAGGAAGAAGATGATGTGTGTGTGAGGGACTGCTTGTATTTATAGTGCTGAAAGGATGCTTCTAGGTCATAGCCACGCTCCTCAATCCCTTTGATCTTGTCCCTTGAATCTTCTCTCATAATTGGATCCTTGATTTGAGCCGTTGGATTGAATGAGTGATCACACGGATTGCCAACGTGGCATTCCGTGTGTCAGACTCATTGTGCTTCTTTTGTGAGTGATTTAGCACAAAATCCCAATGATTGGTGTGTTTCTTGTCATTAGCCGCGTGTCATTTCATTTGGGCTTCAACCAATCATATGCTTGTGTGACGTATAACTCTGCCAAGGTGTATTTTGGTACTTGAGTTAAAAGGCCACGTCCTCAATTTGATTTTACCCTTTGATTGTGACGTGAGGTAAAATGAAGAAGATAAACAGTAACAACCACCTTTCCCGCGTGTTTTTCTATTTAAAAAAGATGGGGCTTTTGATTTTTTTTCCTTTGACCCCTGTTTTTTTACTGTTTCTTTGGCTAATAAAGATTGGGTCAGGGTAAGGTTAACAGGCTTGGTAAGGTTAACAGGTTTTAGATTAGGTTTTATAAGAAAGATAATGAGTGTTAACTTTTTATAATAGAAAGTTAACACCGTTAGGGCTTAGGGTTATTTGTGAAATTAGGTTTAAACTATGAGGGTTGTTTTAGGTGTTTTTGGGAGTTTTGTCTTCTTATGGTTGACTAATATTGACCAAGGGTTGTCTTTTGTTGACCTTTGATAGCATTCTCCCGACTCTTGTATTCTCTTTCCTT
>BQNB010158422.1:0-10137 GCA_026074375.1 Tanacetum coccineum
GCATTAACTTCAAGCAGTCTTTGTACTAGCAGTAGTAACTTTCACTAGCAGCATTAACTTTTGTACCAGCAGTAGTAACTGCTTAGTATATTTTCTTTGAAGTTCATGAGTAGCACTAACTTCATCAGAGCAGTATTAACATAAACTTGAGCAGCAGTATTTCTAACAACATCAAGAAGACTTTTAATCCCAACAATTTTCATGTTCAACCTCAGTTTGATGTTTGCTAGTGTTATTAGAAGGTCGCGTATATTCCCTTTTACTCTCTCAAAGTCTATAGTGCTCCCACTTGCTTCTTGTAAGATGAGACCACTCTCAAAGAACTTAGCGTACTTAGCAACAAATATCTTGTTTTCAGGTGGATAGTAGAAGTAGTAACCCATCGTTTCCTTTGTGTATCCTACAAAGATATGTTGGAATTTTTTTATCTCCTAACATATATTACTAATTAATATATCACGAGTACACAACGAATATTGATCTCATATAGTTCATATAATTAACATAAACATAAATAGAGTTTGCGTACCTTTTAGCTAATTGCAAACGAACAATGAAAGCTTATGAACACGCGTTTGTGTTCTTTTGATGTACACGAACCCCGAACTAGTTATTAATGTAAATAGACTCTATGTGTACCCACATTACACGTTAACCAATACTATCGAATGCTAGTGAAATAACGATATAATAAATCAAGACTCGTGTTCTAGATTTATTCTACAAAACCAAATGAAACCCTTATGTGCGTGTTAGTTTGGATGAGCTAAAAGGAGAAAAGGAGAGCACAAAAGTTATGAATGAGTAACCCTAAGCCTTGTATTTTTAGTGTGAGAATTAGCGTTTCCTAATTTCTACAATAGCTTTGGGAACAAGTCATTCAATTTCTTTCCTTTTCATTCTCTAAGTTGGATGCCTTTTCTTTTAGCAACCAAGTCCCTCTTGTTGACTTTTTGACTTAGTTAATTATTATGTACAATTACATATTAATTAAAGGCTTAAGGTTAATTATTCGTCTAACAAACTAAGAAACAACCGTTAAGTATTATCGGTAGATATATATTCAACAAATATACACTTATCTATATTATTTATATTAATAAAGTAGTATCTATGTGTATATGCGTGTGACCCTATAGGCTCACGTATTTCTATCCGTATAAATATATGTATGACATGAGCAATCCCAACAACTCCCACTTGCAAAAGTCATCGTCATATAATATAACATACTAACATTGGTAAGCATCTAGCAACACGCCAATGCTCCTAGAAATACCTGAGTCTAGTTTCGTTAAACATCCTAATATCAAAGGATTAAGTTTATTCATCCTTTCCCTACATATATGGTGTTAAAAATAGATATGGATCAAAGTCATTCCATAATTTAACTATTCGGTTTCTCATTTCTAAAATTGATCTAGATTACCAAATGTAACCAGAATCATCTTGACTACACTTTGGGCACATCCATAAAAACATCTGATCAACCCAAAGAGGGATCCAGTTAGTATCTACCTCCCTTAAATATGGAGGAAAAATTCTATTTTGACTACAAGTCTCATTCATATGCTTAATAACAGTTGTGAAATTAGACTTTATAACTATCTTATTCAGAATAACGTTTTACTAGAATCAATAAATGCCATCCACACATGCAATAACTTGCTTGCATCTCAAGTTTGAGGATGAGCAAAAACTTTACCATATGTGTAATTCACTTAATGACATCGATCCATAAAATGAATTTACATAAGTTAGGGTATCCAATATTCAACCACATTGAATAACATATGAGTTTGGTAGACACATCTTTTAATATTCAACAAAATATAGCCAATCGCTCACATTTGCCTTATATCAACAATATTCGCATATCGTTGACCGATGATGGACGAGTTTAGAATAAAAAATTTTATTGAAGAATTTAAACATGAAAATATAGAACATAGTAGTATAAATGAAAATGATCATACCAGGCATATTAATTCATTATTTAATACAACTGCTTATAGTTCCATTATCTAAATACTAAATTAAGATTAATGCATGATGATCCTAGTTGAACACTTATGTGTTAGTCACAACAATATCACTTGTTGATAAGGCATATGTTCCATGAACAAACCAATTAGGTTATGATCTACTAGAACTTTGAGAATACTTATTTTAAAATTTCACAAAAGTAAAAAGTTTGAATAATATAATGATTGTATCTTTGTGCATGTACACTCAATTATAAGTATCACGTATCTGAGTATTGTTACACTATATTCCATAACGTGTATGACATCAGGATAACATTTATTAGAGACAGTCATCTCAACAGCTTTCCAAACTGTAAAGCATTCTTATTCTTTTAATGGATTATGCAACTATGCTTTTAAATCAAGCACGTGTAGTCAACAATGTTATCATTCATGATGAAAAACTTTCCTAGACTAAAATTAAACATCATCTCAATTAAAACAAGCACTAGTGTATTTAAAACAAATCAAACAAGTGATTTATATAACAAATCCAGCTATAAGTGATTTAGATAACAAATCCAGCTCCTAAATGTGTGCTTTTAATCCACATTTAGATTCTTGATTTTTTGTATCATATGTTAAGATTATATTAGATTCATAAAACCTCTTTTGATTACATAATGTCCTCACAAGGTAATCATTTAACAAGGAGTTTTGATATCCAATTGTCAAATTTCTTTCCATGAAAACAAGTATGACAATCTAACCATCTTTCTATATTTAATGCTTGTAAATGAAGAAGTTTTAATCATTGCCAATTTCTTGAATATGAGCAAAAGCTCATGTCGTTACACGTACTATAAATATGTATACAATATTATACTTATGAGTCTTCTCTTAAAAAAAGTCATTTAAACCTCACAATCTAGCCGATCGGTGAAAATTCAATCAAGTTCCAAGAAAATGATTATCTGTTTTTGGATAACATCTTAGCATTCATAATTTTAAGTCATTCATCAGATTTAAGATTTGATAATGAACCTCTTATAGTTAACATATTGACTATGATCCTTTAACTCATGATCCTCAACTTGATATAAAGCATATCACTTAGGTGCTCGAGGTACCCTTACGGATCTACAAATGTGAGTTACATTATACTAAGGTTCAACATTTACATGTTCATCCTTAGTATGACTTTGCTAGTGCATTCAATAGGTTTGTGTATTTTTTATTGTATCTCTACTAGATCTACAGATGCTTTAACTTGCTTTTTGAGACTATTCTCTAAATACATAGCATATAAAGCAACAATAAATTGTTCTCATTTGGGGCATACAAAATACATTAAGGGTTCTCGACTTTGTTAATAACAATCTCCATGATATTTTAAGAAATTCAGAACTTCAAGCAAGATACAACAGGATTCATCCCATCTTATTACTAGAATAATGCCTCAATAACCTTCTAGGTTGGAGTCTTATTGAGTACATACATGACATACTCAAATTTTTAACCTTGATAGCTTTAGAAGTAAATAAGTTAAAGTCATCATGAATCAAATTAATATCAATATAGTTTGATTACCCTTGTTAGACATAACATTTGTATTTGTGATATTCCAATATGATTGATATTGTAAGACAATTCCTACAATTCATTATATGAACTTATACTTTATGGCTTTACCTATTTTTGTCAACTATGTCAAACTAAAATGACATCAATACTATTACTAAGCTTATTGCATGCTTTATTTTATAAGTCTTTGATCAAGTGAATGACTTAATGTGTATAAACTAACAAGTAGACATAATTACTACTCATTATAAGTCTTTGGACAAGTCAATGACTTCATGTTCATGTCAAAACAATAAGAAATAACAAGTTAATGTCTTAGTTTACAAAGACACCAAAAAAACACTGGAAGAACTCCTGTCATATCCCTGTGGTGACTTTGGTGACCATACAACAACCCTAATCATTTTTTTTAATCTGATCCATCTACCTTTTCATTAATGATCGTGTTTAGCGCATTAACATCTTGTGTTATTTCATCACTCTCGTATTGTCTTTGAATTGTTTAGATTGTTACGGTTTCAAAATCACTGTTAGGGGTTTTTCAATTCGTCTTTTGGGTTTTGGTTTAACGATCTGTACATTGATTCCAATCTTTAATACTTCTGTGTTAGGGTTTGCTCATTAGATCGTTTTAATTGTCAAGTGGTGATTCGTAATTATGAGCCCTAGTCGATTTCTTGGTTAAGGTTCTTATTCATCAGTTAGTTTTGTTACTGGATTGATTGATAAATCCTATTAGGGTTTATATCCTGCTATGTTTTTGTTTCTATGATCGTAATCACTGTTAAACCCTTGTCGATTTTTGGTTAGGGTTTTTATTATTTTCATTCGAGGTGTGGTGTTACCGAGATTGTGTGTTGGTATTGTTTGTTTGCTGGACTATTGTGGTTGCTGGAATAATTTTGGTCTTAATAGTGCATGATTCATATTCAGTGAGTATGGAAAGAGGCTTTTTGAGTTCGAAAAGGAGTGGGGGAGGGAGAGGTGTTAAGGGGAGACATGGCTCGGCTATCGATGAGCCAAGTACTACTGCTTCAAATGGTACTACTGCTCCGATCTGGGAATAAGAATGGTACGGAGGAAGGAAATATTGGGTCTCCTAATGTAACAACCCGAGTTTCAGGTCAACGTCTATCCCTAGCTAAGATAATTATTTTAGTTACGTAATTAGTTATAGTCATCTATACTATATGAGGTTTGATAGAAATTTCCTTTGATAAGGTGATTTCAATCCGTGGTTGAGTTTCTATTTGTTTTTAGCATCTAAGAAAGTCAGAAAAATTTATATTATTGCTCCGAGAGCGTAAATATGTTATTTTTGTATTTTACGACGTTTTCTTGAGTTTTTGTAAAAATCATGCTTAAAGGTCGTGTTTTATGAGGTTTAACGATTACTAAACGTTTTAAAGTAAATTTAGTGGGACAGATTTAAAATATTTACAAATGTGGTGTGACCCGAGTCTTTGGCCAATTTTAAATAAAAGAAATGTTACTTTGTACTAATTTTAAAAGAGAATAAGGATGGAGGGGCTAGTTTTGCTAAGTTACCAAAGATCTTTTCTATAAATAGAACTCATACACACACTTATTTCTCTTTTATGAAAATTGACTTCTTCCTCCTCCTCCCTAGCCCTCTTTGACCGGCCATAGCGCACACACACATCTATTGATTTTTTTGACATGTAATTAAATCTAAATATACCATCTTAATCCTTGTTCAATCATATACATTTCCCACTAAGAAAATCTTACATGCAACAAGTATTTGGATAAATAGAAATTTGGTTGGTTACTTGAAGATTTGAGCTAAAGAGGGTGTTAAGTGTTGATAGATTAATGTTATTGTAAGTTGGTTTGATTGGAAAAGGTTTTGGTTTGGTATTTGTTTGTTCGTCTATACGGTTTGACCAAGGGGAAGCGAAGTCGATATTTGTTCTAGCTTTGTGAGCACTCATTTATGTTTCTATATTAATTTAATTAGATGTTATTACATGTATATAATTGTTACTAGATGATTCAAGTGCAAAATTGATTTGAAAGTATTTTGAGTATGAGCATGTGTTTGATAGTTTTGGTACATGTTTTTAGGCTAGTTAAACATGTTGGAATGATTAGATTTTGATAAAAATGTGATTTGGTATGACTTTGGGTTGACTTTATTTGATCAGAAAGTTTGACTTGGTCATGGTGTGTCGAGAAATTTTTGAAATCTTTTTTAGGCTTTTGATAATGATAAAGGATGTTCTAAGGTCCGTTTTGATATAAGGTGGGCCTTGTAACTCCTAAAAACAAACGTTTTATGGGCGAGTCAAGTTTGAGTATTTTTGGGGTAAAAAGTCAACTACGAACTTTAAATTTTGAAAGTCAAACTTGAGTAAATTTTTGAGTAAAGTCTATAATAAGCAAAGGGTTAGTAATGTTAGTAAAGTGTAAAGTTCGGATTATATTATCCTTACTTTCGGCAAACTTTTTAAAAATGAAAACTTTATGGAAAATGTTGTAATATGGTTAAGTGCATCAAGGTGAATTGTTTTGCGTCAAGGTGAATTGTTTTGCGTCGCACTTGGAGATTTTAATATATGATTGTATATACGTAATAGTAATATGTATATATATATACAAGTATGTAATATATGAACTATTATACTTTTAGTATATGTATTATATAGGTCGCGGTTAAGACGTGAAGCAAGTTACGCTTGTTGAGTTGATTGATTTGGATCTTTTGATTAAGGTGAGTTCATAGCCTCGCTTTTGAACTATTTTAAATGTTTTTAAACCCGCGAGGGGGATACATGTTTGTTTTATAAATCGAACACATATGATTTTATGGTATGCTGGACCCGATTATGAGATTGTTTCCGCATAAGTAGCTATTGTCAAAGTCCCTTATTTCATGAACCGTTAATTGCCTTGTGAGGTGAACGTTAATGCATTAAATAGATCTATTTGTTTTGACAACCCTGTCCAGGGTTTGAATCCTTGTGACCACCCTATCAAACGGACATTTTGTATTTAGAAAATAGTATGTATATGACAATAATACCTTGTTTTGGGGCACTTTAACATATGAAATGCCATATGTACTGTTAATGTTTGGTGTCATGAGCTTATTGTGTGAAAGAAAAGAAGTTGCTATACATTGCATTTGTTGCTTTGTTTTTCACGAGAACTAATTATGTGTTCAAAGATGATTTCTTATCAATTATTTTAAACTCTACAAATTTCACTCAACTTTGTTGTTGACGTTTTAAAAAATGTTTTATCCCAGGTAACCAAGGATGAAGGCAATGATGGCATGGCAGTGTCGTGCGTGTGATGGATTTTATGGAAAGACTACTTGTGTGTTCCGGTCTTTAAAAAACATTGTCTTAAATTGTGTTAAAACTATGTCTTCTAATTGAAACAATTGTCTTTCAATGATTATAATAGATGGTGGTTGCGATTCTGTGGGGACCTAAACACATTTTAACTCTGAATAATTATGGAACACAGGTTTGGTAAAAACGTCTCATTTGGGTCATTTTCTATTATCTTAGTAAATGGTGCTATTTAGTAACATTTAATTGCTAATTTCCGCCACGCAATCCAATGTATGTTGGGTGGGGTGTTAAAGAGTGGTATAAAGAGCCTAAGGTTATAGAGAACTAGGTCGAGTCTTTTTGAAAACCTAAACTATAACGCTTCTGCACGCACGCCGAGACTCCTCGTTGCCATTGGTTACCTATAGAAGGAAAAAGTAAATTTATTGATTGTTATGTATAGGTATGTTTACGTATTTGTTATATGTATAAATAATTAAGTATAAATAAAATTTATGCATGTGTTGAATGTACGAATTGTTATGCATTGGTGCATTTATGCGTGCGTTGTATGCATAAAATGTCATGTGACTATGTGATAACCATCATTATATATATTTAAAATATAATTGAGATATATTCGGATTAAAAAGGTCGGGAATTGTCAATTTTTATTTGTTGCGCTTCTATGCGAACTGTTATTTTGAAAATGGTGTTCTAATAATAATAATAATAAGTGATACGTTATTAAGTAAGTATTGTATGATAGTTTCTAGATTATCATGGTGAACGTAATTCCTCCATATGGGGATGAGGGTACCCGTTGTTGAGCCGAATTCAACACGATGGATGTTCCTGTTGTTACGAGCCTGTTTTAGTGAATGATGACGATGATCCCAGAAAAAGAAGAAGAATTTAAGGAAAGATGAAGATCCCCAAGAAGAAGTAAATGACAGGAATTCTGCATTGAGGAAGATGAGAATAGCCGGAGTGAGTTGACTATCTTTATGAAGTGGTGGATCTTTAACCCTCTGCCCATTTGCTTCTGAATCTTGAACACGATGAGGATGTTGATCGAGGTTGAGAATCCGGATTGACGTCCAGAGATGAGATGTTGCTTTCTAGCGGTATATGGGTAGAGTGAATGTCTCCTGTGCTCCTTTTCTCGTTGAGGACAATGATGGGTCTATTTCCTGGTCTCATGATGGGGACATAACTCGTTTTGATCGGATGGCTTCTCTTTTGAAGACGACTGTATGGTACGCGAGACGGGCATGCATTTTGGTCGAGGGAAAAGAAAGGAAAAGAAAAGGGACAAGTACTATGGTATGTGATTTTGGAATTGGGTAATGAAGTGCGTTCTAGTGGTGTAGAAGGAACGGCTGCAATGGAAATGTTAGTTGCAAGGCTTAGTGATACTGAAGATAAGGTTGAGTGTAAGAGATTGAAGAAGGAACTTGAAGAAGCAAGGTTTAGCAACACATTCCTTTGTATGCAGAACGAACGAGTCGAGAGAAATCTTTTATTGGACTAGGAGTTCGAGGCTCATGAGTTCTTATCATGAATGATTCATAGAGGATTTATGTTTGAAGAAAGACCGAATGAAGCTATCAATGTTCTGATTAAAGATGAGAAGAGTTCATATCCGAGCCGCGGAATCTCCTCATGAATCATAGTAGTTGTTCTCGGTTTCAATTGTGTAGTTTCTATTGTTGTGTAATCACTAACTGATGTCCTCTATGTTAGTAGACTTAGTGCTTTATTGGTTGTAATCGATTTGTATCATTTATGAAAACAATGCAACTATGTATCTAACTCTCTTATGATTTTAAAAATGAAATTGACTATCTTTTGATTAACTACTTGATGTTGTGTGACTTTTTTTGTGAGTGATTTGTCCTTATATCATTGTTATGAGTATATCATGTTTTGAAGGATTATCCGATTGTTTTTTGTGCGACGTGACTTTATTCATGCATCCAAAGGTCTTTGCACCTATGACTCAAGTGATATTTGTCGAATGATCAAGGAAAGTGTTGATGCCAATATTGCCGCTGAGTAGGCAAGGCAAGCAAATGTCAAAAACGATGCTAGTGGATCTGAGTGCACTTTTGCTGGGTTTATGAAGTGAAATCCTGCTGTCTTCTATGGGATTGAAGGAGCTTGTCGATATATTGCGGAAGGATCGTTGGATTGAGAAACTGAGTAGTGTTTTTTTGAGATTTGTGAATGTGTGCGGCTTTATTTTTCCGGTCTCATGTTTAATATTAGTTTTTTATATGGGTTTATGTGTTGGGCGTCATGTCGTGGGTATTTTTTTATCTGAATAAGTCAATACTTTTGTAATTTTTTTTTCTTATTTTGTGCCGAGCAAAAAAAAAATTTGTTTTTATTATTTTTGTGCAATAGTTTCTTTTTTTTATATGGGCTTATGTGTTTTGTCTCATGTCGCGGATATTTTTTGATCTGAATAAATAAGTACTTTTGTAATTTTGTTTCCTATTCTGTGGCGAGCAAAAAAAAAATTTTAAAGTTGCCTCGTTAAAGAAAAAGAAAAACCAAAAAAAAAGTCAAATGGGCCGGCCCAAAGTAGGAGCCCAATGGGCTGGTTACCGTAGCACCGCTGTAGCAACTATGTAAAAACGAGATAGTTTTATTCCACGGGTATATAATGTTAATTAGGATAATGCTCTGAGGTACTGTCAAAGCATACATAGGACAAGCACTATATTGTGAGTAACTATTCGGAAGTGCATTTTCTGGATAACTAGGATGGGCTACGTTTGGAAGGTATCCTCCATACGTTTGATTTCCTCCTGTAGGTGGTTGTTGATTTTGTGAGGAGCAAAAAAAAATTTTTTGATGATAACAATAAAATACGGCAAAAATAACTAGGATCGAAATGATAAATTGAGTATTGTTACTTACAGATGAATGATTTATTAGGCTTTATGAATGATTTATAAGATTTAGAGTGTTAAATGTTGGGTTTTGATGTGTAAATGGGGGGCAATTTGAGTTTTGAGCGGAGGGCACTTTAAAAAAATGGTCGATATTGAAAAAAAAATACACTAAAATTTTATCTCGTTAGTCTAGCCATGGAGGGCACCGCCGCCCATACCTTAGGCATGCATCCGCCCCTGGATCGGATGGTGATTATAAGAGGCGTTATTACTAAAAGGAACATAAGCGTTTGCACAACCAGGGAGATACGAATGGGTATTCCGTAGAGGGTACATACCACTAGGAGGGGTATTTCCATCCTGGTGGATCGAAGGCTATGT
>BQNB010158423.1:0-15033 GCA_026074375.1 Tanacetum coccineum
CTTTTAGTCCAAAAGATAAAAGTGAAATAAGTAAAAAAATCAAGAAATAAAATAAAAATATATAAGTAAAGTAGAAAAAAAGAAAAAAGAAAAGAAAAAAAAACATTAAGAGGTGTTAAGACACCCCCTTCACATCTAGTCCAGTAAGAGGTTTATGCCTCTTACTACCTCTTAATGGCTAGAAAAAAACAAACGCTCTTAACAGTGTTTGGATCTTACTGCCTCCTCTGAATGACATGAAAAAACAAACAGTCTTAATGACCTAAATGTCTGACCGCGTCTGAATGAGTCAGATTAAGATGCTGTTAAGAAGTATTTCTGAAAAAAACAAACACCACCAAATTGTGATTATTTTTGAAAATCTTAACATGTAATCAATGTTATTTATCACTTGTGATATTATACTGTTAGTAGGATTAAAAGGGTAAAACATAGTTTTTATAATGTTTTAATTTAATTTTCACAAATTATGTTTGATATATGGTTGGAATGATAAAGATGTTAATTTTTATGTCAAACAAGATCAATCATTTAATATTTTACACAAATACTTATGCTCATTTACAAATATGTTATATCACATGTGATACTTCAAGCGGGTTTGATGATAAAAAATAAAATTCTTCGATATTCATCAACTTCTATAAATAAACTATTTTGATTTGGAGGTCCAAAAATTATGTATGATAAATGGTTAGAAAGCTAAGGATACGTACTTTTAAATGCCAAAAACGATGAATCAGTTGGAGTTCCACAAAAATATTTATACCCGTTTTACGAAAGCATGTGAAGTGTTATAACTTACAGATTAGTGTACAAGTGATATATCAAACAAAATACTGCACGAGAAAAAACAAAAAAAAGTTTGTCGAAAGTATATGAAAGTGCCCCTCTATATAAAGATAATTAAATGCTCGTCACGATGGTGTAATTTATAAATCTTAACGTTTTACGGTTTTTGCGGTATGTAATTTTTAAAAATAAGGGTGAAAGTGTGTTTTAATTAAAAAACACAAAGGTAAGAAGAGGGTGGTGGATGTTTTTTAAGGTTTAATCTTATCCATTAAATAAAGTTAAATCTTAGATTAATCCTCACCATTAGATCAAACTCAAATGGATGGTGAAGATTTGTCCCTTGGTATGTGAGGAGAAACTGGTATGCAAATGAACTTTTCTCATATTTTAATAGGCAACTTAAAAAAATTAGCCAATTTTGTTAGTCAGCTGTAGATTTTTTACTTTTTAAGATTGTTCAACGAGCTAAATTAAAATGACCTAAAAATTTCCTAAGTGCTCTACCTTTTGAATTGAGGTGATTTCGCCGTACTGCCTTGCTCTTCGGCTTTTCAAACCGATTTTAAGTGAGAAAATCTCACAAGTAAAGCTAGATCTTTTTTCTTCTGAAAGCCCAATACACCCATAGACCATCTAACTTGTTTTATACTTACTAAATTCATATGTTTTTTTTTTTGAACGGCGATTTATTAAAACACTAGCAATGAGCTAGATCAAACAAGAACAATATAAGGGTTCTTAAGCCAATCGTCCCACTTGAACGACGTTTTACATCTGAATTTACACCAATAAAAAGAACTAGAAACTAAATTATCAAAAATCAGCGCCTTTTCAAAGATCTTCTTATCTACTAAATTCATATGTTTGAATGAGTCATGCATAAACTCAGGTAAAAGATACATCATAAAAACCTAATGGATAAAGATCCTCTCATGTTCAAAATGAACATGAGAGGATAATGTTGAGGTTATTGTGAGAGAGAGAAAAAAAGTGAGTCATGCTTGTAAAAAATTTATTATATTTTATTCAAGAAGTGCACTCACACAAAATGAACATTACCTCTCATGTTCATTTTGAACATGAGAGGATCTTTATCCAAACCTAATTGTCAAATGAATATGCTAAATCAGGAAGGCAGGATGTCGGTTGATGTTAATATTGACGGAACAGTTTCTAAGGGTAACAATTCCTAATCATTTGCATTTTAAATATTGTTGTTAATCATTTAAACAACATTACGATCCATTTGAAATGTTTATTTTTTTAGCTAATTACTCATATAAAGTCTTAAACCATTTTACCCGTTATAAATAATAAGAACCAAAATCTAACTGTTCAGATAAAGGACATTTTGAAAGCACGACAAGCAAAACCCTATATGGCGACCGCCGCCACCACCCCTAAATTCCGATCAATCGACTCTTAGCCTCCGTTTCCGTTTCCTTTCTCTCCCGTTTTCCTTCATCTTCTGCTTCTGTTCTCCCTTCCGTTTCGATCTCCCTTCAATCCAAATCATGGTGTTTCCTAAATCCAATGAAGATCATACAAAGAAGATTTCTCATTCAGTTTATGTGACGAATTTTCCAGACGCTACTCAGTCTGGTGATTTGTGGAAGGTATGTAGTGCATATGGAACGGTGATTGATGTGTACATCCCCAATAAGCGAGCTAAATCAGGTAAAAGATTCGCGTTTGTTCGATTCATTAAGGTTTCTAACCTTGCTCGGTTATTGGAGAATCTCTGTACCATCTGGATTGGTCGATATCATCTGTACGCGAATCAGGTTAGGTTTGAAAGACCACAAAAACACAATTCATCCCTTCCAAAGGAAACGTCTGGGATTCCTGTTAAAGTGCCAAATTCCTTGGGTCCTAATCACCCAGCGAGACCTGTTGTCAATAGGGCCCCCTCATTTGCTACGATGTTGGCTGGTATTGTAACACCCCCAAAATGGGTCGCAGCGGAATAAGGATCCGGGGCATGTTACTTTGAGATCAACAGCACAAGATATAATAATTGTGTGATGGGGGAAGTTAAGGATTTTGCTTCCATTAATAATTTGTATGTTTTGTTATCGAGCGACCGGACAACGGGGGGCTACCAAGAACTGAAACTTTTTACTATGTGATGTATTTTTATGGCGGGTTGTTGGTCATGAAAGAGCTCGTCCATCATCTAATGGCAAGAATCGGATTTCATGAGAACATGTTGGTGTATACGGGGGGCCGTCAAGGTATATCGGTGACATCGTAACTGGGTGACTCTGATTATCTGCAGTCTGCACGTGCAAGCGAAGCCGAGCTGATCGTACTATAGAGCAAACGTTTAGAGGGTCTTCAGCAGGTTTTATACAGGGTAAGCTGTAGTTAAGTAGTCCCAAGATCTTTCATGTTTGTGTATCCACGGGCTACCCTTCTCTAAGATAGGTTCCTTGTTGGGGCGAAGTAATTGACTTGGAGAGAAATCATGATGATAGTATTCGCCCGCAAACAATTTGCATTAAGACGTCTCAAGAAGATAACATTCTAGAACGATTCAAGATAATTGCTCATGGCAAAGTTATTGTTCGGATGAAGATGTAAACAAAGACGCTACTAATAATATTGAAGATGATGGTAATATTGAATGAGATGCGAAAAGTGATTCGAGTGTGTATCGGATACTGTTCATTGCCGATCAAGGAGATACATTGGGTCATGTTTCACCTCGCAAATGCAGTCGGCAGAAAAAGGAAGGTTTCTAGCGACCCTTTTAACCTAACGATCTCATCAATGACAAGTGAATGCAAGCTAAAGGTCAGCAAACTCAGGTTGTGAGACCACTGCCTTTTCCACCTGGATTCCACACCAGACAAAGTCCAATTCAGAACGAAGTTAGGTTGAGGCTCAGGGGGTATGCTAGTGCCACACTCTCCTTTATCATGTCATTCAGAGGCCTCGAGTTCTCATGTTATGGAGGATGCTCAGCTCATTAATGCTCATGATTCTCCTAGAGTTGAGCATAATATTAAAACAGGTGGCTCTATTTTGGATGTTCTTGAGAATATGATCAAGGTTGGTAATACTATGGGATTTACCATGGAAGGGTGTATGAACGACATGGAGAGAATTATAGGATCCCAAGGAGCTCGAGACGGTTTCCAATGAATTGTCTTTCCCTAAACGCTCAAGGTCTTGGATCCAAGACCAAAAAAGATTGGATCAAGGATTTAAACACTAAACACAAGGTGAACTTTCTTTCTATTCAGGAAACCAAATTAGATGTTCTTTCAGATATGGCGGTGAAAACTTTATGGGGCAATCATAGGTTCGAGTTTATTATCAGTGATGCAGCGGGTAATTCAGGTGGCATTTTATGTGTGTGGGACCCGAGTTTTTTCCGTAAAGAGCAACACATAATTTCGGATAATTTCGTTGCTTTATATGGTACATGGATTCCTAAGAAGGCGAACTTACTAGTGATCTCTGTTTATGCCCCACAGCCTCTCACGTGTAAACGTGTGCTATGGGATTATATTTCGACTCTCATTAATCGTTGGGATGGTCATTGCTTGGTTATGGGAGACTTTAACGAAGTCAGGTTCCCGGGAGACCGAATGGGTACGGTGTTTAACGTTCAAGGCGCTAACGAATTCAACTGCTTCATTTCTAATTCGGGGCTCACTGAAGTTCAATTGGAAGGTTACTCCTTTACTTGGTCCCACCCGTCGGCCAAGAAAATGAGCAAATTAGACCGCTTTTTCGTCACTGATGGTCTTCTCTCCCTCTTCCCTCATATATCGGCTGTTTGTCTCGATAGAAACCTTTCGGATCACCGCCCTATCCTGCTGCGGGAAGTGGTCGTGGATTACGGGCCTTCTCCTTTCCGTGTTTTTCACTCCTGGTTCAGTTATGAGGGGTTCGATCAAATGATATTGGATACTTGGAATGGTATTCTCCTCGATGATAGTAACCTGATGGTTCGGTTTAAAAAGAAACTCCAAACCCTTAAAAAGGAGATTCGGATATGGGTTAAATCTTACAAGCAAAAGCAATACGGCTGCTCTCGGGATATTCGTTCCAAGTTACGTGATATAGACATTGAATTAGACAAAGGGGGCTCCGATGATGACATTCTTTTGGCTCGAATGGATCTGCTGAAAAAATTGAATGACATTCAATCTGCCGAGGCTCGCGACAGACTTCAAAAAGCAAAAATCCAATGGGCGATCGAGGGTGATGAAAACTCTAAGTTTTTCCACGGTATCATCAATCGTAAACGTGCCAATTTAGCTGTCAAAGGAGTCATGGTAAACGGCGAATGGTTGGATGAACCTTGCCGTGTTAAAGAGGAATTCAGACTTCATTTTGCTAATCGGTTTTCAGCTCCTTCTCCTAATCGATGTAAGCTCAATTTTGTCTTTCCTAATAAATTGAGTCCTGATCTTGCTAACGATTTAGAGAGGCCGATTACTCGAGCAGAAGTACGTAATGCTATTTGGAGATGTGGTGAGAATAAATCTCTTGGGCCGGACGGATTTACGTTTAAGTTTTTTCGTAAATATTGAGATATTCTTGGATCTGACTTTTGTGCTGCGATTGAATGGTTCTTTGAGCATTGTATGTTCGCTAGAGGATGTAATTCCTCCTTCATTGCCCTTATCCCGAAAACCCAAGATCTCAAGTTCGCTAGTGACTTTCGCCCCATTAGCTTGATTGGGAGTCTTTATAAGGTTGTCACAAAAATCCTTGCTAATCGTCTCTCGTTGGTTATCTCCGACCTTATTTCGGATGTGCAAACCGCTTTTCTTCCTAATAGGCAAATTCTTGATGGTCCGTTCATTATAAATGAGCTCTTATCTTGGTGTAAGCATAAGAAACAACAAGCCATGATGTTTAAAGTTGATTTTGCTAAAGCTTATGATTCGGTTAGGTGGGACTTTCTAGATGACGTGCTTGCTGCGTTTGGTTTTGGTTCCAAATGGCGCTTGTGGATCCGCGGCAGTTTGTATTCTGGTATGGCTTCGGTTCTTCTTAATGGTAGCCCATCGTTAGAATTTGAATTTGATCGTGGCCTTAAGCAAGGGGATCCGTTGGCCCCTTAACTCTTTATACTTATCATGGAATCTTTCCACCTATCGATTTCAAGGGCTGTTGATGCGGGGATTTTTCGGGGGATCAACATTAGTGATGACCTCAACATTTCTCATCTTTTTTACGCCGATGATGCGGTTTTTATTGGGAAATGGAACGAACTTAATCTTTCAGGTATTATTCAGATTCTTTGATGTTTTTCCTTGTTGTCTGGACTTAACATTAATCTTTCCAAGAGTCATCTTCTTGGAGTCGGGGTTTCTTTTGAACCTGTTAACAATGTTGCAGCGATTATTGGTTGTTCTACGATGAGAACTCCTTTTAAATACTTAGGGGTGATGGTTGGAGATAACACTTCTAAGGTTCATGCTTGGGATGACACTATTTCTAAGGTTAAGTCTCGGCTATCTAACTGGAAAAGTAAAACTCTTTCAGTTGGCGGTAGATTAACTCTAATTAAGTCGGTCCTTGGGTCCACCCCTATCTACGCGATGTTGATCTACAAAGTTCCAAAAGCGGTGTTGAAAATTTTGGAGTCCATTCGCCAAAATTTTTTTTAATGGTGTTAATCGTGGTGAGAGAAAAATTACTTGGGTTGCTTGGTCGAAAATCCTTGCGTCCAAGAAACATGGCGGTTTAGGGGTGTCAAGTTTTTACGCTCTAAATAGAGCCCTTCTCTTTAAGTGGGTTTGGAGATTTATTTCGGGTGACAACTCCTTATGGTATCGTTTCATTAAATCCATGTACGGTACTTCGCTTTCTATTGTTTCTATGTACAGGTCTTTGATATGGAACTCCATCCTCAAAGAAGTATCTCTGCTCAAAGACCACGGCATTGATCTGCTGTCCCACTGTCAAATCTGTGTTGGTAATGGTCTTCGTACCCAACTCTGGAACGAGATTTGGATTGCTGGTACACCCCTTCGAGATCTTTTTCCACGCATCTATGCCCTCGAGACTCTTAAAGGCTGTTCGGTGGCTTCTAAATTACTTAATCCGATCAACCTTTCTCTTCGTCGTGATGTTAGAGACGGAGTTGAATCATATCAGCTAGCTCTTTTGGAGGAGACCATCAGCTCAACTATTCTGTCTAATATGGAGGATAGGTGGACTTGGGACTTGAATAGTAACAGAGTCTTTTGGGTCAAGGACGTGCGGAATCTTCTTGATGATCATTTTCTGCCAAAAGTTGCCACTGCTACTAGATGGGTCAAGTTCGTTCCGATCAAAATTAATATTTTTGCTTGGAAGCTCTATCTGGACCGTCTCCTTACCCGCTCTAATTTATTGATTTGTGGTGTTTATATTCTAGATTCCTCTTGCTCGGTTTGTGCTTCTGGTCACGAAACATCGTCGCATCTCTTTTTTAGCTGTTGCTTCATTTCGGACGTTGTTAGGCTTGTTTGTCGTTGGTGGAACGTGACTTGGTCTCCCTTTGGTTCGTACTCCGAGTGGCTTTCTTGGTTTAATTCTATCATGCTTAATTCTTTTGCTAAAGGTTTACTGGAGGGAGTGTTTTATGTCTCATGGTGGAGTGTTTGGATTTTTCGTAACCAATTGCTGTTCTCGGCACAAACCCCTCGTAAGGATGTTATTTTTGATGACATTGTTTCTCCTTCGTTCACCTTTTGTCATTCTAGATTTAGTCGAACTTTTAATTGGGATAGTTGGTTACAACATCCTTATTTAATTTCTTTGTAATTGTTCTAGCTCCTTGCTAGTTTCTAATAAAGTTGCCGTTCAAAAAAAAAATTAACATGCATTAAATTTTATTTTTTCAATTTATAAAGAAAAAGTTACGTTTTAGCCAATGCATTAAATTTTATTTTTACCGGGACACCAATTCCATTTCTCACACACTATCATTCATATTGTACCTTCTAATGAAAAGAAGCATAACAAATGAGGACATCAGGTGACGTTATTATGTTGAGTGTAAGTGATTCTCTAATTATCAAGTGTTCGTGAAGTTGAATCGCAATTCAGACAAGCACGTGTAAACTCGGAACGTAGTGGCCATATAAATATAACGACTTGCTAATCAAAACCTAAGCTATAGAGTATGCGACAACTTGTTAGTTGGATTGTAAGCTTGAAGAATGATCATGATAGTCATTATCGAAACCATAAGCTTAGCTAAAACATTTTACCTTCCTATCAAAAGCTAATACAAACACATCAAGAAAACTCGTCATTGCTAAGACTACCGAGACAAGTGTTTAATACAAAAGACCAAAATGAATAAAACAAATAAAACTCATAAACATCTGAATCCTTTTTGTTTGTTCTTTTATAGCAATATGTATTCTACTTCGAAAATGACTACCTAGCTTGCACAAAACATTATTCCAAAACTAAAATAAACACATGAATTATTGTAAGCTAACGTATCAAGATTTTTTATATAATAAGAAAACCTGTAGGCATTTGAAAAAGCAGCAAACAATTGCTTAAAATCTTTGAAGTTAATAGGTCCAATAAAATTGTCCATTTGCCGATTCAGAAAATCTCAACTAAGCATATCTTATGTTAGACTCTCACCACCTTATTTATAACCAACCTCATTTACCCAACTTTTCTTCACACTGTGATATGAAATGATCAAAGTCCATCTTTAAAATACTTAAGGGTATGCTTGGTTGAAGGTTTTAAAAGATGAAGAAAGATAATGGAAATGATTAAGAGCATTGGGTACCCTCGTATCGTTGGCCTCTTGCTATAGCCAAAAAGTGCTACTACGTCAGCAAAAAGTGTTATGGCACCACATTTTGTGCTGTAAAATAAACTAATATAAACTTCATTAAAATTATAAGTTATAACACATTACATTAATAAAAAAACTTCATTAAAATTATAACACATTACATTAATAAAAAAAAGTTACATTAAAATAAAAAAAACATAATACGTAAACCAGAAATAAAAATTACAAACTAGTGATTAAGGTTCCATAAATGCTCCACAAGGTCATGTCGAAGATCGTTGTGCACTTTTCTATTTGGAATTTCTTTGGTCTTCTTAACATGTAAATCGCATCTTTCGATCTAAGTTCGTTGCATGTGCGGTTGTGGATTAACGAACATATCTCTCAAATTCACTTCGAATCCTTCGTCTTCCAATATCATGTTGTGTAACATTATACAACAATACATGATTCTTTTCAGCGCGTTGATTTCGTAAGCACGTGCCGATTGTCGTATAATTCCCCAACGACCTTGTAGGACTCCGAAAGCTCGTTCAATATCTTTTCTTGAACTTTCTTGAACTCTTTTAATCTTCAAGGTTTTTTCATTCCTTGCAATAGAAAATGTCTTGACAAACGTAGCCCATGTTGGATAAATACCATAGGCTAAATAGTAATCTTTCTTGTATGTATGTCCGTTTACTACAAATGGACATTCCGGAGCTCTATCGGCAAGTTCATCATCAAATAACAGGGAGCCATATAACACATTAAGATCATTATTTGTCCATGTCAAATCCACAATTTTTGATCCGCAGCCGCTTCTAACATAATAGTTGGGTATTTATGATCACGTTTTTTGAATTGACCATGTAAGGATTTTGGGCAGTTTTTCCACTCCCAATGCATACAATCAATACTCCCAAGCATTCCCGGGAGTCCATGTTTTTCTTCATGCAATGCATAAGTTTTTTCAATATCCGCTGAAGTGGGCTTTCTTGAATACTTTTCAACGTATAAAATAAGTAAGCATTTAGTAAAGTTCTTTAAACATTGTCATGAACAACGTTCAACAATTTGCAAGTACTCGTCAAATGCGTTTGGTGCAATGTCGTACGCTAGTTGGCGTATGGCAGATGTGCACATCAAAATAGGACGAATACTTAAATGACCAACAACATCGTAACGTTGTCTAAAAAAATTAAAATATCGTTGACTTAAAATATCGTTGACTTTTATATTAAAAAGTGTAGAACTCATATGATACCTTCGCCTAAAATTCCCTTCTGGATATTTAGGAATAGTCTCATCGTCGCCAAAATAGTTGTCGATTAGTCGTTGTTCCGCCTCTTCTCGTTCATGATGTATGCATGTCCTCGTTCTCTTTAGAACTGATCCCGAACCCTCGGCTTCTTGCTCACACATAGCTACAAATTGTTCATATGCCGTATAACTCCGAATATATCGCTCCCAATCGTCTTAAGAATAAACATCATAATGATCGTAGGTGTTGGTGGTGTCGAGATTGTTTGGATCGTAGGTGTTGGTGGTGTTGAGATTGTTTGGATCCATAGTTGAAAGAAAATCGAGTATTATTGAAGTAGAAAATATATTGGAAGTGTGTGTAAAGTATGAAATAATAAGGAGATATTTATAGGATTTTTACAGTTTTTTTTAAATAACGGCTAGGAGCCGTTGGATAACGTATATAATTTAAAATAATGGCTATGGTTCAACTCAATCCCCTGTTCAACTCAATCCATTCATTATTCAAGCCAGTGAAAGTAGTGTTGAATTATAGGGGACATCAGTGCAGTGCAGGTGAGAGTATACAACGACAACCCATTATCATATCTAGTTTCGATTGTGGTTGGAACGATCACTTTGATGCTCAACTCGCTAACAATGATAACAAAGTGGGCTACAAGAACCAATTTAGCATTTACATTCAATTGTGGTCAACCTGTAAAGTAAAGGACCTCCAATTTGATACCCTAGCGATCATCTGCTTGAAATCCCATGGCATAAGCCAACAAAATTCAACGAGCCCAACATCGTAACTGATGGATGTTAAGGGAGGAATCTTGGCTCAAGTCTATCCCTTATACAAATGAGGTTCTATCTCAAGTCTATCCCTTACACAAATGAGGTTCTATAATTAATCTATACCCGAGCTTAAGTATCTTTTTTTTAACGCCGACATATTATTAGAAAAGAACTAGCAAGGCGCTAGAAATTACAAAGGCGATTTAAGCCAGTCAGTCCAACTAATACATTTCTTTCCTCTAGATTTTAACCAAGAAAAAGAAAAACACTGAATGTTATCAAAAACTTCACATTTTCTCATGTCTTGAGAATTGAAAATGTGGTTATTCCTAAAACGCCAAAGCATCCAACAAGTGGCGGCGAAAATGACATAAGCTCGGTCTTTCTCGACTTTTGAAGCTTTCCACGAGGTGTACCATATGTCCCATTCATCACAGGAAGATAACGTCAGGATTTTAAGCTCACACCAACCACGAACAAGCCTCCAAATATTAGAAGCTGCACTACAAGAGAAAAAGGTATGAGAATTGGACTCAACATGCTCGGAACATACTGGACATAATATCGAATCAATATCCAAACCACGAGATGAAAGGTTAAGACGATGAGGAAGTCTATCAAGAAGCAAACGCCACATGAAAATGTTAACCTTCTGAGGGATAATCTTACACCATCTTGTGCTTGGGAGGGAATTAGCGATCATGCAATTATCAATATGTTTTCGAATGAAGCTTACTGAATAAGAACCATCAGTAGAAAGAGAGGAGACGACACAATCCCTATCAACCTCAACATTCAACGAACCAATATCCATGAGAAGGTTATTAAGATCTGCAAGAGCTCTCCCACCGTTTACAAGACGACGTCAATCTCACGCCCAAAGACCATTAACAATTCTATCTTTAACAAGGCAATTTTGATTCTTTTCTAGGCGAAATAACCTGTTAAAGCGAGAACAAAGATGAGCATCATCCAACCAAGTATCTTTCCAAAAGCGTATCATAGAGCCATCACCAACTTGATAACGAAGAGAATTCAATGGGACATAGCCACTTGAATGAAGATGATATATCGTGCCAACTATATGAGCCCAAAGACCATTGGGTTGGCAGCCTTTAAGCTCAATACCAGCTTCATTGCCATGAATCGATTTTAAACCCTCAACCCAAAGAGCAGATGGTTTATTAAGCAAACGTCATCTCCATTTGAGAAGCAATGAGTTATTAAAAGCTTTTAAACTTCCCACTCCTAAACCGCCTTTATCAAGAGAAGCTAAAATGTTAGACCATTTGATCCAAGCAAGCTTCCTAGTGTCACCTGTAGCACCCCAAAAAAACGAGGCACGAAGACTTTCAAGAGTCTTAAGAACAGCTTCAGGAACTTTAAAGATGGAGAAGTAATAGATACCAAGGCTTCCTAACACCGATTTGATAAGAGTTAAACGACCACCTGAAGATAACATGTTTGCCTTCCAACCTGATAATCTAATTTTGAAGCGCTCGATCAAACTGTTCCAATTGGCTATACGGTTCATGTTCGAACCAATTGGGAGACCAAGGTAGGAAAAAGGAAGATTACTAGCTGAGCATCCAGTACCTGCTGCCATACTCTCTATGTCATCGGAAGAAACCCCCACTCCATATAGATTTGACTTAGAGATATTGATTTTCAAGCCTGAAGCAAGGTAGAAGACATTTAGGATACGGATGATGTTGTCCATATCACATTGGTTCCATTCGGAAAGAATAATAACATCATCGGCATAAAATAAATGAGAAATCTAAATTTTCGAGGACCCGATCTTAACACCTTAGAAAAGATTTGTCATCAACCCGTCCTTAAGAGCAATATGAAGGCCTTCCATAACTATGATGAATAAGAAAGGAGACAATGGATCTCCTTGCCTCAATCCTCTTTTTAAAGAGAACTCCGATGTAGGACTTCCATTGACGAGGATGGAAGCCCTTGAAGACTTTAAACCAGCCATAATCCATTTACGCCAAGTACTACTAAAACCTAATCTTTCCATAACATGATTAAGGAAACCCCAACTTACGGAATCAAAGGCTTTTTCAAAATCGACTTTAAAAAGTAACATCTTCTTCTTTTTTTTCTTATTCCATTCAATAACCTCGCTTAGAATGAGAGGACCATTGAGAATTTGGCGACCCGAAATAAAAGCCGATTGTTCATGACTAATGATCGAATCCATTACCTTGGAAAGCTTGTTTGCTAGGATTTTCGCAACAATCTTGTATTGGAAACCGATACGAGATATAGGTCTAAAGTCTTTAATATAAAGAGGATTAGACACCTTTGGGATTAAAGTAAAAAACAAAGAATTCGTACCAGGATGGAATGAACTAGAAGAGAAGAACCTCATAACAAAGTTCTGGATATCGATCTTCATGATGTCCCAATATTTTTTGACAAACATAAAAGAGAATCCATCTGGATCCGGAGCTTTTTGGCTACCACAATCCCAAACCGCATTTTTTATTTCCTCCAAAAAGACCATGGAATCTAGAAGATGACGATCCGAATCACTTAGGCTCTTAGCAGACGACATGGATGGTAAAATCATAGGAGAGTCATGGCGGGAGAACTTCTCTTTATAAAATTCAAGAAAAGCCATCTTAATGGCACCTGGATCAGAAACCCAAACTCCCTCCTGAAGGATACCTCGGATCAATTGTGATTTCCTTTTTGAGTTAATAATGCCATGGAAAAATTTGGAGTTTTCGTCCCCTTCCACGTCCCATCTAATTCGAGCTTTTTAGATTAAATCCATAGAGACCAGCTTCTCTAAGTTATCAAGCTTATGCCAAGAGTTAACACGAAGCATTCGATAATCTTCACTTGCTTGACCCGCGTCTATCTTTTCGTCTAGGCTCGTTAGTAAAGCCAAAATAGATTTTTTTCTGCTTGTTTCATTATCTTTAGTTTGGGAAGCCCAAGTCTTGAGGTGCAATTTGAGACCTTTGACTTTTTCGTGAAGAGGAAGGGAGAGACCATCATCATTTGCAGCTAAGGAATTCCAAGTTTCTTTTACAACGTTATCAAAATCACATCTTTCAAACCAAGAATGATAAACTTTAAATAGGGTAGGGCCAAAGTCGTTATTCTGACAATGAAGAAGAATAGGGTTGTGGTCCGACCAAACCCTATCAAGCACGGTCACATGCAGTTTTGAAAGAGCGAGAATATAACACCCCGTGTTTTTCAAGTCATATTTCAACTTCAGTAATTCTAATGTCTTACTAGTTGAAACATTTTATGTGTTTAGGTCCATTTGAAACATGTTAGTTAAAATTGTGTGAGCTCAAAATCCAACGTTTGCTAGAAACGTCAAACACACTCATTAAGACTTTGCATAACCCTTTTCATATCCGTCATTTAATCTTTAGTCGACAAATGAAGTTACTTGGTCATGTTTATAAATTGATCAAACGAGAACTCTTAAAACAAAATACACCAAACTTAACTTTTGTAAATTAAGGAACAATATAAAACCTAAGAATAAAACTAATGTATTCCTACACACTAGTATGTATGCCGACTTTTTCCTCCAACACATGCAAGAATTCACGTTGGATTTCATTAAGATAACCATGAGAATTCCAAGTCTCCTTTTATCTCTTTTATCTCTTTTATCCGCCGGTTAAAAGCCCAACACCCTTTTCTCTTAAACATACACATACTCGTGACTTGTAGACTGCTACCCTCCTTGAATTTGCTTCCAAGCATCCAACAGTAAACCCCTTTTTAATCCTGTGCAAGATGCCTTTCCTAATTTGCAATTACATGTTCATGTGAGTCCCTCCTTTGACTAGTAAACCTTCCTCAATATTGTGTATAAATAAGATGGCTGTCATTCTTGTTTGCACCAAAGTAAACCCACGTCCAACTCTGCTAAGTTTTCACTCCTCACGCAGCCTTGTTTCTCCATCAAACACAAGAAAACCTCACGACATCACCCATCAAGGGAGTACAAGTAGTCGCGGTTAATATTGGTTTGGGTGTCGAGTTGTATTCGTGAGGGGTAAAGGGTTTAGTCATTCGTTGAGTCAAGCCTCCTACACGTTCGTCCTTGAGCCTTGTGAGCTATCCTTCTTTGTTAATCATCTTTTATATATACAATTCACATGTCATAGTGGTGTGCTTGAAATTCTTTAAACGAAACAGTTTTGGTTACCTTCTGATATACCACTCGAATAGCAATGAAAACCTTTATAAAACTTGTTAAGTGACTAATAAGATATGAGCCATGTTTATGCTAGAGTATTAAGTGTAGAACTTAACCCATTAGTAGCTTAGACGCGTTGGTTAAGTGAAAAGAAAACGTATGTGTATTGATAGTCTAAAACACGCAGCCTATCATGTAACTTTAAGTACATTGCTCGGCCACTAGAAATTGCGAATAAAAACCGAAACTT
>BQNB010158424.1:0-15033 GCA_026074375.1 Tanacetum coccineum
TCTAATATAATTATGAACGAACTTCCATCGTAGAGTGACCGAACTTTCTTGTTCGACTCAATAAATTGAGGCTAACAATATACCCTAAGGCTCTTTAAGACATGAATGGACCAATCTTATTTGCACCATATACCCTTAGGCTCTTTAAGGTACAAAATTTTTTTATTAATGTGATACATATAGTAGGCCAAATTAAGTATTCCTGATGTGTACTCATCCTAATCGCAAAGGAACTAAAGAAAACTTCTATTAACTAATTATTAACCAAAAAACCGCACACTCTATTTATTAAACAATTATATATAAAGGTGAAACAAGCTAATGGGAGAAAAGCCACAATTAACACTTATGAGCCTTAAAGAAATACAACTATTCTATGTTTAGCATCAAAACTTATACTCTACTCTATCATCTCTTGTTCTTCACAATTTAAAATTTCTACTAATGGCAACAATCTTAACTCTAATAAATCGATCTTCGCATATTTAAAATCAATTATGGTAACTTGCAAAGTCTTAACTTTTTCAAGCTAGACTTGCGTTTTATAGCTCCTTGTATAAAAGATTAGCAAAATCAATATATCTAAAGTTAAGGAGAAAACTAAGATATAAAACCAGTCGGGTCAAAATTTACTTTTCATTCTCACCAACGGAAAACCTACATTCGTCTCAACTATTTTCTATTATTCAACAACCTTATATTTTATTTTATTTATTTTATTTTTTTGGAATTTTTTATATAAACTAAAAATTAAGACTTAAAAATTTAAAATTTTTGTGGTAAAACGGGGTATGTGAGAACAACGGCAAAGGTAGGTAAGATCATATCGAAGATATACTAACCCATACTAAAATTAAACATTGTCCTCAATGTTTCCTAGTCTAAGGCTTAAAACCCCCATACTAGAACTCAAAAAGTCGAATGCATAACCCGAGCATGGAGAAAGTATCACAAAAATCTCAAGCCATTTATCAAGTATGCTAACAGATAAATGTTAGTCGATAATAATCTTGTGATATCGGATTTTCCCAAACTAATTGCAAGCAAAGGATAGGAAACTCGAGTGGACCGGGACAAAACACCGAACACGAGAGTCTTCAAAAATTTTTGGGTCAATCCAATAAAAAATTACAAGCACAAACAACAAGAATCGGAAGAGTACAAGCCTCCTCACATCACAATAGAAATAAGAAATAAAAAAATGGATAAACATGGGGTGCCTCCCACGAAGCTCTTTATTTTTGGTAACTGAGTCACATAGCTTGACTCGATCCCCGAATTCATTCGTCCTTAGAGAAAGTGTGGAGATCCTGGACTACCTTGGGTGGTAAGTCCCTTCCGAAGTAATGCTTCGCTTCTTCGTCCTCTCTTTATAAATCAAAGAATTCTCGTAAGCTTGATCACGAAGCTCATTAAGTTCATTAAGTTGAAGTTTTAAGCTTTCCGGAGAATATCTTAAGACGAGAGTTGAAGAGTAAAACTCGATCACCAACATTGAAAATGCGGTTTTTGATCTTTGAGTCGTGAAGCTTTTTCGTCCTCTCTTTATAAATCAAAGAATTCTCATAAGCTTGATCACGAAGCTCATTAAGTTCATTTAGTTGAAGCTTCCGGTGATCACCGTGGTTTAAGATCGCAGTTAGCAAGTTTTTAAAGCCCAATATGCTTTATGCTCTTAACTTCAATGGTAATTGGCAAGGACTTTCCATAAACAAGCTTCATCTAATTTGTGTCTTAAAAGCAGTACGAAATGCCCACAAAGCTTCATCTAATTTGTCAGACCATGAGGCACGATTTTCTCCAACCGTCCTTTCTAGAATACGTTTTAAACCTCGATTGGACACTTCCACTTGACCGCTCGTTTGAGGGTGATAAGCGGTAGCTAGACGATGTGTGACCCCATACTTAGACATTACTTTAGCAGGGGAGATAACTGATCATTTCAAAAAATGGGTTCACGACTCGCTTATAATAGCTATTGGTGTTCACAAAATCGAGCAAAAAGATATTTTAAAAACTTTACTACCATACCCTAGCATCATTTATGGGAGCGTCTTGCTTCAACCCTATTACGAAAAGATAATCAACGGCTACGAGGATGTATTTATTTCCTCTTGAAGACGGAAATGGGGTCCCATATAGTCTATGCATCAGACCATAAAGATTACACTTACTTAGATGGAAATTTTGTGCATCTTCATTCATTGTGAATTTTTCTTGACTGCTGGCTATGAGTCAACATGATTTGATCATAGTGAGGGGCATCTTGATATATGGCTAGGCCAAAAGGAAACCAGCATCAAAATTACTTTTCGAGCTGTGGATTAGCATAATGATGGCCGGTGGTCCATTCATGACAAGCTTTAAGGATCTCAAAGCATTCTTTCCATGCACACACCGTCGAGTGTATTTTGATCCGCAAAAGTACGAAAAAGATAGGGATTCTCCCAGAAATAATGTTAACGTCCTTAAAAAACTCCTCTTTTGTTGAGTTGACAATTCCTTTGATGATAAATTCCCCGCATGGTAATTCGTTAGTCCGCAACCATGGGGTTACTTTCACTAGAAATAACTCATGAGTTCTATAGAAATTGTTCATTTATTTCTTTATTTTCTAACACATCCTTAAAAGGATTCGTCCAAGTCTAGATAATTGGATCTGCCAGCAGGTTCTCACCTCCCTTTTTTTTTTTATCAGGATGGTAATATCAAATTCTTGTTGAGGAAGAACCTACGGGCAACCTTGGCTTAGCGTCTTGTTTGTCATAAGGTACTTAAAGCGTGTGATACGTATACACTATGCTTTAGAGAGACAAGATTATGGCCGAAATTTTTCAAGGCCAAAACTTTTCAAAAGCATACACAACGGCAAGCATTTCCTTTTCCGTGGTAGTGTAATGAATTTGAGCTTCTGTCATTGTCTTGCTAGCATAATGTATAGGCTGAAAGTGCTTCATCTTTCGTTGTCCTAAAACCGCACCAATCGCGAAATCACTTGCATCACACATGAGTTCGAAAGGTAGGTTCCAATCCGGGACAACTAAGATTGGAGCTTCGGTAAGCTTCTTTTTAAGAGTCTGAAAAGCATCAATACAATCCTTAGAAAACACAAACGGTGTTTCCTTCTCAAGAAGGTGAGTCATTGGTCTAGCAATCTTAGAAAAGTCTTGGATAAATCGTCGGTAAAAACCTGCATGACCTAAGAAACTCCTAACACCTTTTACGGTAGTCGGGTGAGGGAGCTTAGCGATAACATCGACTTTAGCACGATCAACCTCAATTCCCGATTTTGAAATTTTATGCCCTAACACAATTCCTTCTCTACACATAAAGTGGCACTTCTCCCAATTAAGAACTAAATTTGTGTCTTCACATCGTTTTAGCATCTTTTCTAAATTGGAGAGGCACGAATCAAAACTATCCCTAAAAACCGAGAAATCATCCATAAATACTTCCATAGTCTTTTCGATCATATCATGGAATATGGCCATCATACACCGTTGAAAAGTACCGGGAGCATTACACAAGCCAAATGGCATGCGACGGTACGCGAAAGTTCCATACGGGCATGTGAAAGTAGTTTTCTCCTGGTCCTGGGGATCTATTGGTATTTGGAAATACCCTAAAAATCCATCTAGAAAACAATAAAACTCATTCCCGGCTAATCTTTCTAACATCTGATCCATAAACGGCAATGGAAAATGATCTTTTCGAGTCGCTTCATTTAATTTCCTATAGTCTATGCAAACTCTCCACCCGGTAACTAAACGTGTCGGAATTAATTCATTCTCTTCATTAGCAACAACGGTTATTCCTCCTTTCTTTGGAACACAATGCACTGGACTAACCCATGGGCTGTCAGAGATCGGGTAAATCATACCGGCATCAAGAAGTTTTAGGACCTCCTTTTTTATTACCTCATGAATTTTTGGGTTAACCCGTCTTTGACTTTGAACCGTAGGTTTGTAATCATCCTCCATCAAGATTTTGTGTGTACAAAAATGAGGGTCGATACCCTTGATGTCGGTGATTTTCCAAGCAATGGCCCGTTTATGAGATTTGAGCACTTTTAAGAGAGCTTCTTTTTCATCATCGTTTAAACCTTTTGCAATAATCACGGGTAACTTGTCGTTTTCTTCTAAGTAAGCATACTCCAAGTGAGACGGTAAATCTTTTAACTCTAATTCCATAGGCTCTTCAATTGAAGATTTCGCCTTAGTCACTTCACTTTATTTAAGGTCTATCGGAGGAGTTGAAAAGGGTCGTTATTTAACAATTTTTCGATCAAACAAATATCTTCCTTTGGATTGCAATCGGCATAATCAATTTCCGGTGAAATCGAATCGTCCTTAAGATAAGCTTCGATTTCTTCTATAATGAATTCAAAAGTAAACGGCTCAGACGTCGGGGTGGGATTTCCACCCGAAGAATTAGAAAATCCTAGAAATTCCGGAGCATACTCCTCACAAACTGCATCAATGATGTCAATTCGGTTTACCGACTTGTCATTTGTAGAGGAGTATCTCGTGGTTTGATCTAAATTAAAAGTGACGGCTTCGTTATCAACTCGAAGGGTTATTTCTCCATAAACATCAATTAAAGCACGACCGGTCCTCAAAAAGGATCTCCCAAGTATGAGAGGTACCCGAGGATCGGCTTCGAAATCGAAAACAACAAAGTCTGTAGGAAAATGAAATTTTCCACCTTTGACAAAAACGTCTTCGGCGAGTCCTTTAGGATAAGTAATCGATCGGTCCGCTAACTCTAAAGTCATCCGAGTTGGTGTAAGATCAGGCAAAGTAAGCTTTTTCTAAATAGAAAGTGGCATAAGATTTATGCTCGCGCCAAGATCGGCCAAGGCGTGGCATACATCCATTCCCGGGAAATTACATGGAATAAGAAACTTGCTGGGATCTCCAAGCTTTTCGGGAAGCTTTTTTAGGAGCATCGCCGAGCAATTCTCATTCAACGGTATCTTAGCTAACTCAAGCAACTTTTCCTTATTCATGAGCAAACTCTTAATTGTAGGAGCAAATCTTGGCATCAAAAGTAAAGCATCCGCGAAACTAATATCGAAGCGCAAATCTTGAAAGATTTGGAAGATCTTCTCCATTTGAATTCGTAAGCCTTTGCACGTACTCTGATCATCACGTCCGTGAAGGCGAAATGGAATATTTGGCTTTAGGTAACACTCTTGAATATCGGATTCCAGAATGGGAAGTGGTTTTAGGCAAAGTCTTCGGAACATCGGGTTCCAGAATAGAAATGGGGAATCGTAGGAGCAAATCTTGGCATCAAAAGTAAAGCATCCGCGAAACTAATATCGAAGCGCAAATCTTGAAAGATTTGGAAGATCTTCTCCATTTGATTCGAAGCTTTGTCACGGGACTTTTGATCATCACGTCGTGAAGGATATGGAATATTTGGCTTAGGTAAACTCTTCGGAATATCGGATTCCGGAATGGGAGTGGTTTTAGGCAAAGTCTTCGGAACATCGGGTTCCAGAATAGAAATGGGGATAACCGGAGGTGGGATTTGAGCGGTACTTCCTTGGAAATTTGTTTGCTCTTTATCCGTTGTCTCCTCGGTTTCTCGTTCTACTACCTTTTTAGGAGAAGGATTAGTAGGAATCGAGGGTCCCTCGTAAGCACACCACTTCGAGTAGTGATTGCTTTTCATCTCACCATTTGGGTTTGGAATTGTAATTACTCGGAAGAGTACACGAAAGTTGAGCTTGGTTTGAAATAAAAAACAATCCACAAATCGATTTTTTCAAATTATATTGAAAGGTAGTAAGTTGACTCATCATGACGGCTTGTTGAATTTATCGAGTGTTTAGAATTTCATTCTTAAAGGTCCCTTTCACGATTGATTGATTTTGCATGTTTCTCATACATCTAATCATTATTCTCGTTGATAACTTGAAAATCATTTAGAAAATCTCTTGTTAAACTGATTATTAGCACTGAAATGGTTGTGTTTTTTGAAATCCTTGATTTGAAAAATTCGGAGCATGATTATTTTGAGCTTGAAAACCTTGATTATAATGAAAATTATTTCCCCTAAAATTATTCCATTGAACTTGATTCTGATTAAACCTATTTTGACCATTGTTTTGCACCGGAGCAAAACCTGGTGGTGCCATTTGATTACTAACACGGTTTGGAGGGTTAACTTGATTGTAAGTACCCGTGGTCGCACAAACACTAGCTTGATTGTTATCGGTAGCTGGACAATTATACCAAGAATGGGCACCACCACAAGTAACGCAAGTTTCCTCAACCGCTTTAACCAGAGCGGGAGTGACAACTTTTTTAGAAACAATCTCGACTAAAGTCGAAAGTTGATCCGCAAGCTTATCAATTCTTTCATCCGTTTTACTAGAAGTAACATTCATCCTAGAAGCATTTGATCTATTTCGTGAATAACGAACTTTTGATTTATTCTCAATTATGTTTAAAGCCTCTCTAGTCGTTTTACTCAAAAGATTTCCACCCGCCGCGGCATTTAAGGAGTCTTGTTCATTCTCGTTTAAACCGTTATAAAAGGTATCAACTTGAGTTAACTTCGTAAATCCGTGATGGGGACAAGCTCTAAGCAACTCCTTAAATCGTTCCCACGCTTCACTAAAAGTTTCCTCAAATTTTTGTGTAAATCGAGAAATTTCATTCTTTAAGTGAGTGGTTTTCGAAGGAGGGAAAAATTGATTCACAAATTTGGTAACGAGATCCTCCCAAGTCAAGATTGAATTTGGTGGTTCTTTCTCGTACCAAGTTTTAGCGGCTCCCTCGAGCGAATATGGAAACATCATAAGCTTAATCACATCGTTAGGCACATTCCTAAATCGTAAAGTCGAGGTAATCCTTTTGAAACTATTAATATGAGCATGAGGATTCTCACTCTCACGGCCGTAAAACGGGTTCGCTTGAACCAATTGAAGAAAATTCGTCTTAATCTCAAAATGATCCGCATTAATTTCCGGTAAAACAATAGCTTCTTCGTACCCTTCCAGGGTGCTCGGAGTAGCTCTTCCATCGTACGTTCCGCCATTTGTGCAACGATAGTACGAAGCTCGGGTTCGACTATGTTTGGAGCACGTCCTTTATTTCGACGTCTCGGAATGGTGACGTTTGAATTATTTGGAAAATAGGAATTTCTAGTGCGCAGCACTAAACAAACAAAAGAAATGAGAAATGAAACGAGAAAAGGAAATATTTTTGTTTACCGAATAATCAATAAACTTAGGGTAACTCTCTTAAGTAAAATAAAATTTAGAAAAGATGTGCGCCTTTTTCGTTAGTGACACAAACTTAAAAAAAATTTAATCTCTGGTTCGGGAAACTATAGATGGATAATACCTCAATTGAAGATATTATTTGTTGTGTTCTTTTACCAATTTTTTAATATTCACAAAAAATTCGGAAGAGCAAATATTTTTGTCTTTTTGTTTTTAATCTTCTACTTATACTAAAAAGAAAAGAAAAATATTTTTTTACTTTTTATTATTTTTTTTATATTTTTGATTTTCTTAAAAGCGTAACTTTCGAAGACGAAAGGTTCTCCAAATCACGATCAACAAACTTCAAACGAAAGAATCTTAATCACAAATCCCCGGCAGCGGCGCCAAAAATTGATTGTAGAATTTATAATACACGTATAATGATATAAGTATAGAAAATTACCAAGCTACCCTTGAGGACAAAGGTAGTTAGAAAAATTCTCACAATTATATATAATAATACGTATATTTACCGGTAAGTGATTACCGGGTCGTATTCCTCGAAGATTTATGAAATTGAGACCACGTTTGTTATTTGGACAATGATTTGAATTGGTTCAGAGATGATTTGTTTTCTAAAATCCTAAAAGTGAGCAAATTAAAGGACAATTAAACCTAACTTTAATAACGGGAAATTAAACCTTAACTAAAAACGCAAAACGGGAACCCTAAATGGTGATTAAAAACCCTAAATTTCCAAAATTAAACCTAACATGAATTTTTTACTTTTAATATACTCTAATTGACTAAAAAGTAAGTTTAAAGAAAACTAGAACAAAAACGGAGTTGAATTGAGCTTAAAAATACGATAAACGTGAACGAAAACGAATCCCGTTCTTTAAAAATTGAAATTTTGCAATTTTAACCCTACGGAAGTAAAACTAATTTTCCTAGAAACTATATGATAAAAGAAAATTTTCTAAAAAAGAATTATATATTTTTGATTATTTTTTGATTTTTTATGATTTTTTAAAGTTTTAAATAAAGAAAAATGATTAAAAATATAAAAACTATTTCTAAAAATCTGAAAAAATTACTAAAAGTCCTAAATGCTATAAGGAATGCAAGAAAATTAAACTCAAGAACCCAGCTTATCAAATAAGCTGAGAAAAAGCTATATTAAGCTACGGCTTATTATTATAAAAAGGAAAAAGAAAAAGGGTTAAAAGAAATGTGTGTGAGAAGAATAACGGATGAGCTATTGTAGCATGATGGTTACTATGTGTGTGGAGTGGGACGAGTGTGTGTGAAAGGTTAGGTCGTGGGTTCAAGTCCAATGCCTAGCTTTTTGCAAAAAAAAATTATTTTGAAAAAGTTTAAAAACAAAGTTGTAGATAAGCTGAAAACTAACACTTTTAATAAAATCAGTTATTTTTGAAACTTCCCTAAATAAGCTGTAAAACAGCTGAAAACATGACAGAACTACTTAACTATATTTTTGGTTTTTTTCCTAAATTTAATAAGCTCAAAAACTAAGATAAGCAATCCCTATGACTAATTAAGCTAATTTTAAGCTAAACCTAAACTAATAAGCTAAATTTGACTAGAAAAGAATCAAGCAATAAGCTATAAAACCAGAAAAGCTCTTTTAACTATTGACAGAACAAAACAGGCCATAGGGACTTATTTGAGCTTAATTTTAAGCTCTCTAAAGGATCCTTACAGCTAAAAGCTTAATATCTACTAAAAGTACAGCTAATAAGCTACTTAGAATTGCAAACCAAATTCATTTTAAAAAACAGATAGGGTAACTAAAAAGCATAATGAAAAAGCTAATAGCTACTGACTTAATATTTTTGGATTTTTAATGAGAAAAGTTAAATTAGATATAACAGACTAAACACGCTACAGACACAGTTGATTCTATCCTAATAAGCTAAATAATGCAATAGATTAATCAAATCCTAAAAGCATAAGCTATAAAACTCAATAAGCCACTTGATAAGGACTGTTTAACCAAACAGGAACATAGGGACTTTTTATAGCTTATAAACTTTTCTATAAGCCTTTCTAGATCTTATGCACTTTAGCACTTATGTAGCTTAAACTACAACTAATACTCTACCTCAAACAATTTTGTAAATGATTTGAAATCAAGAGTTTGATGAAAGAAGACTAAATGTAAATAGCATAGGACAACTCAGAAAATACTGAGTTGGTTTTTGGATTTCAAAAAGACAAATGGCTTAATTGCCAGCTTAAAACAGATTGCTTAATAAACTAATTTTCAAAAATCAAATGCAAACACCTAACTATGACCTATAATATACTTTGATTCGGAAAATTAAAATCTAAAAACTAATTTAGCCTTCTGAAAATTCAACTTGAAAATGGCCTGATGTGAGTTAATACTGCTGATGCAGTTTGCATATTTTGAACCAAAACTCAAATCCAAATGTGCAGACCTATAATCTGGTCTTTACCAATTAAAATAAACACCAATGTTAAGAGTTATGAAAGTAAATTTTTGAACAACCTTGATACTACATTAAGCTAACGATTACATAATAAGCAAAACTATAACCACAGATCTTAAACCACTACTTAAAAACAGATTTAACCTCTAAAGCCTTTAAAAATTAACATTACGAACTCTAAAATGAAGTTAAAAATCAATGCAAGAGACAAAATAGCCTCTGACAGTATTAACCTAAGTTAATACTGCCTTATGCCAAACACCCCTTTAAAATTGATAAATTCCCTATGAACTTATGAAAAACAGATGTAATGATTAAAACTCTAGTACCAGATTTTAAACAGATTATAACAACCTCAATAAACAATTATCAATAAGAAAATAAGCCAGAAACAAAAAGCTAATAACTATGCTACTCATTTTTGAGTTTTTGACAGTTTTATGAATCAAAACTAAGAAAACTGAGATCTATGCTATAAAACTTAAAAACAGATACTCAAACATAATCAATAAAGTCTATGAGCAGAATTAAACTTCAAATAAGCATAATTATAAGTCTGTAATAAACAAATTATAAGCTAGAAAATTAAGGACAGAGAAAATGAAAGAGGAACTTACACATGTGCCTTATGCATAGACACAAAGGCTTAAATGCTCTTATGAGCTAGTCAACAAGCTCTAGCTTATCACAAGGATAAGCTAGTAAAGGTCCCATAAGCTCTTCCAGGTTAAGCTTATCATCCAAAAGCTAAGATCCATATGCATAGGTTTTTAACTGATTTTAGATATTTAAGTAGATTAAAGGACTAATTGAGCTCAAATCTAAGCTTAGAGACTTAGATGAGCTTATTATTAGCTTGTAAGAATCTTATGAAAAGTGACAGCTTATTAAGTGAGATTTTATAGAAAAGTGAGCTTTGAGAAAAGTAAGTGTGAAACAAGGAAAACTTGATTCTTATTAATCAAAAGCTGATTTCCTCATACTTAATCGAAATAATTAAGCAAGATTAAACTAAGACATTTTGAAAAGAAAATACAAAATAAAAAAATACAAGGAAAAAAAAGATGGTGTGAGTGAGGAGCTTTATTTATAGCCTTCTGAGGATGCTTATAGGTCTCTTGCCCGCTCCTTATCCATTTGATCTTGGCCCTTGAATATTTGCTCATCATTGGATCCTTATAGATTGCCGTTGGATTAATTGAGTGAGCACACGGATTGCCAACGTGGCATTTCGTGTGTCAGAGCACTTGTGCTTCTTTTATACTCACTTTAGTGCAAAATCCCAAGTCCTTGTGTGTTTCTTTCTTAAGCCCGCGTGTCATTCTTGTAGAGATTGACCAATGGGAGCCTCTCATGACGTATTACTCTGCCAGCTTGTCTCTAGTCACTTGAATTGTAAGGCCACGTCCTCAATTTTCATTTGCCCTTTGATTTGAGTGAGTGGTAAATCGGGAGAGACGATGAACAGTAAATGGTTATTACCCGCCTTTTTTATTCATTTTTAATCCGTTTGATATATTTGACCGGGACAATGGGCTTTGACTTGGGTTTATAAAAAAGAAAAGGGATTGGGCCGGGTGTTGTTTGTGGGTTATTATAGAAAGATAACGAGTGTTAACTCTTTATATATTAAAGAGTTAACACCGTTAGGGTTTAGGGACCATTTTTGCAATTTGGTTTGACTTGAAGGGCTGTTTTGGGTTTTTATGGGTTTTGTCTTTTAGTGAGTTGACCAGGTTTGACTTGTTGACCAAAGTTGACCAAGAGTTGACTTTTGACCATTGATAGTAAACTTCCGGCTCTTGTACACTCTTTATCCGTTCCCGTGTTCGTGTTTATCCGGTTTTGACCATTTTCTTGAGATTTTTTGCAATATCCGTACCTACACAATCATAAAGACAAAACAAGCAATATACAAGCATTTTAAGCACAATTTTGTCTTTTATGGGTTATTTTTTATATAAAACAGATATGTGTTTTCACACATATCAAGTATCGTAATGGGTATTACTTGGCCGATGGAATTTACCCAGAGTGGGCAAGTTTCGTCAAATCATTCACGGTTGCAACTGATCCGAAGCATACGTACTTTAAACAGCGTCAAGAAAGTGCACGGAAAGATGTCGAACGTGCTTTCGGTGTTCTCCAAGGACGTTGGGGACTTATTTAACAACCGGCCCGTGCATACGAAGTCAACACATTACGTAGAATCATGTATGCTGGCATCATAATGCATAACATGATTTTAGAAGATCAAAATATGTCGGTTGTTGACATGAAACATGTGTATTCTAATCCTGCAAGGTCAATGCAAACAGTGTGGATCGATCGATGTGAAACCCAACGTCGTAAAGCAAAAGAATTAAGAGACAAAGATACGCATATTAGTCTCCAACAAAACCTTATGAACCATATTTGGCGCGAAGTTGAAGAAGCATCGGAAGAAGATTAGTCGCCGGGGCGTATTTTTTTTTTTAATTTCGGAATTTTTTTTAATGTGTGTTTTTTTTAGTATTGTAATGTGTATTTGAATTTTATGAATGAAATGGTTAGTTTGTTAAAATAATGAAATAATTGTTTAGGGGGTTTTATGAAAATAAAGAGGTGAGTGGTGTTATTTGGTGTTATGATTAGAGGAGTGGTGTTGGTGTTATGCTGATGTGGCGCTGACGTGGCAGTCAAAAAATGGTGTTATGGTGTTATGACACCTGGGGCTCTAAGAAAACTTTGAAAAACTCCACACCAATTAATTGAAATCATAAACAAAAAATGAAGGGTCCACGCCAATTAATTCAAATCACAAACAAAAAAGGAAGGTACCATGCATAATAAGAAACTACAACTATTTACCGCTAGGAATTTCCGGCGCTATGCGCGGGTATTCGTCTAGTATGTATATCAATCTAAATTTTAGCTAGAAAATATATTATGATGCATTTAAAAGATTAAAAATGCATTTAAATCAAATTGATGTATCTCTAATGCGTGATTATAGACTACAATTTAAAAAAAAATTCTCATTTAAACATAAGTCTACAATTTAGTGCATATATCTATCATCGTATTCCATAATTACTTTGTAATGTAACAAACAAGAATTGCCTTTTTTTCTTACCTTAATGGATTAGTTGTCTTTATATTATTTATATCCATTTTGGTGAACAAAATTTATATCGACACTACACGAGGAAAAAAAAAGACTTGTTTATTTGCATGTTTTGCGTCGAAATTATACACTACGTAATAAATATAATAAGACTCAAACAATGTAAAAGTATGTAATTTCGTAAGACGGTGTACAAATGACGTGAAGAAAAAAGAAATCTAGTTTTGGAATCACGTGCAAGGCTAGGGACTTCTTCTTTTACGAAATTAGTTCACAAATCATGATAGTATATATTCTCTAGCTGTGGCGTGAAAGAAAAAAGTGTCACCTTTAGATCTTGTTGTTAGAATCACGTATCCATGAACTATATCGGAATCAAAATGTATTTTATTGATAAGAGATAAAATGATTTTATTTTTTTTATTTGCTCTTATATACTTTTAGATTATATATTCTTATTCAGCATCTATTTTTAAAAAGTTAATTATTACTTAATAAAAGAAGTTTCAAAAAACTATATGTTAAAAAACCTTTTCTTTTATTATATAAAAGACTTGTTTATTTGCATGTTTTGCGTCGAAATTATACACTACGTAATAAATATAATAAGACTCAAACAATGTAAAAGTATGTAATTTCGTAAGACGGAATCATTAGAAAAAGAAATGTACAAATGACGTGAAGAAAAAAGAAATCTAGTTTTGGAATCACGTGCAAGGCTAGGGACTTCTTCTTTTACGAAATTAGTTCACAAATCATGATAGTATATATTCTCTAGCTGTGGCGTGAAAGAAAAAAGTGTCACCTTTAGATCTTGTTGTTAGAATCACGTATCCATGAACTATATCGGAATCAAAATGTATTTTATTGATAAGAGATAAAATGATTTTTTTTTTCTCTTATATACTTTTAGATTATATATTCTTATTCAGCATCAATTTTTAAAAAGTTAATTATTACTTAATAAAAGAAGTTTCAAAAAACTATATGTTAAAAAACCTTTTCTTTTATTATATAAAAGATTAAAGATTAAAGATATATGTATTGGATCATCATAATAATAGATCTTCAAGGAACTAAAAAAAGGGCTTTTAAAACTTTACATGCAAATCTTTAATTAGATAACGAAAATCTTCAACATGGAAATTCTATGAGATAGTTCCGTCTTCCATGAAATACTGCATGCGAAAACGTTAAACGTACACGAAATCTTGATTCTGACCGATTTACTTTTTTCTTTTTAATCCGTCCTTTTACTTGATCAAAAATATAATATTATTAAAGGTGCCTTTAAACTAAAACTTACTCTTTAATTTCGTCTTGGAAAGATTATGATGATTATATTGATTACGTAAGACTGTTATATAAACGGCTGATTTGACAATCATAGTACAAACTTAGACGTTTGTTTTTACCAAGATAAAAGTAAGCATTTGATAAATAAATAAAACAACACAAAAATGACGGTATAATCTTTTTTTTGATATTTATTCCTCCTTTTGGTAGATTTTATGGTCCTTCAGTGTCGAGTTTGATACCTAACAACAGTACATGCTACAATTTCAATGGATCGCATTGAAGCATATATCCTAACTAATGTGTCATATTTATTGACTTTGACGTTTATCAATTCAGTTTTTAATCATGAAAAACACATATTAATCATTTGAGTATAAATCTTGTATAGTGACTATTTAAACTTGCCATGCAAGGATTTGCATTATGTATGTTCTTGAGTTTAAAAAGAAAAGAACGGATAATAAAAGAGAACGCGAAGAGAAAACAAGACGAGAAAAAGAAGTAAAAATAGGAAAGAAAAACTCATGAAGTCCTTGTCCTTATGTTCTTTGGAAACAAAAATGATTAAAACCCTCTAAAACTGAAGTTTAAAATGATAAATCATGTTAATGGGGGCGTCTGGTACAAGGCTAAGAATGAAATTGCAAAAGAGAATGAAGTTGCAATGAAAGGGGATAGCTTGAGAGGATGTTATTGCATTATAGTGTTTGATAACAAACAGAGAGTCCGCCAAAAATAAAGTAATTTGTCTTTGCGAAAATTTTCGCAGTAACCATTCGGGATGCGTGTTGTCTAGTTTTGACACTGACAATTTTTGCCCGCGATATACTTTTTTTTTAAGTCTTGTAAGTTATAAATTAAAAAAAAAACCCTAATTGTATTTGTAACTTATTTGTGGTTCGTTGGATTAATAAAATATATATATATATATA
>BQNB010158425.1:0-15033 GCA_026074375.1 Tanacetum coccineum
TATTTTTAACAAATAATACATATTTTTAGGATTCCAAAATGATAAGAATCGTAATTTTTCAATTAATAACGAACGAGTTGTTGGATTTACGATTTAAAGTGTCCTAACTCCTCGAACGTCATGTCATGACCTCTTTAATTATGATAGCCCGAACGATAGTACAATGTAACAACTATTAGATTATATTCAATGTTGTTAGACTAAGTACTCAGTACTTACACGACCTTAATTTAATTAGGTTGCATTTGATCAATTCGCGTGGCGCGTTAATTGTGATACACTTGGCATTACTCACTCAAGGTGAGTTCATAGCCCCACGTTTTACATGCTTTTGTTTTACAAAGTTTTTGGGGTGAAAAAAACATGCAATGCTTTACAATTGGACACAAGTGGTTAAGATTCATGTATGATTTACTGTTGCCTAAGTAGCGAGTAACCCATATCTGACCATTATCATGAACTAATTAATTTTTATGAGAGACACGATGTTATAAATAGATCATTGGGTTTTGACAACACCGTTTCGGTTGATTAGCACTCACATGGGAAACGAACGTATACCATGTCGAATATAGGATGTTGCGGGTTAGAACATCACCACGGGCAATGTAGGCCATTAATTTGGTATTCATACACGTCAAGCTTCAGTGTCATGAGCTTAGAGCAACGTAATTACATTTATATGATATCTGCATCTGTTGCATTATCATACACTTGAGAGATCTTGTGGTCCTACAATATATGATTTATCAAACCTATGAATTCACCAACATTATTGTTGACGTTTTAAAGCAATGTTTTTCAGGGGATCAATAAGCACAAGGTGCGATGGATACATTGGTGGTTTTGATTTGGATGTCTTGCATTAAAGATTTTGTCGCATTTTATTTTGTTATCTGTTATGGGCTGAAAATCTTTGTATTTGATTAAGTGAACAAGTTAAGCTACGGGTTTTTGTAACAATGACTTTGTTAAATCCAATGTATCATTTTCAAACGACTTTTTGGTCGTTCTATATATCTCTTGTGTTGTTGATTCATGAAGTAACACGCCCCGGACCCATATTCCGCTGCGACCCAATTTGGGGGTGTTACATTCTGTCTCCTTTCTAGCTTGACTTGCATTATTACTTGCTTTTGTACTTGCAAAACCATTAGACTGTGTACCTACAACAATTGGCTCATAATTTATTGTTCTTGTTAGTGCATCAATATCAAATAGTCAATCTGGTCCATTACCTACAACATTAGGTGTACTCTCACTAAACCTAATATGCAAGTTTTCTTCCACTATCCTTGTTCTACTATTGAATACTCTAAAGGCTTTACTATTCATAGAGTATCCAACAAAGAAACTTTCATCAGCCTTACCATCAAATTTTCTTAAGTGATCTATGGTATTGAGAATGGTAACAGGACACCCAAATGGTCTTTTAAAACTTAAAGTTAGTGTTCTACCATTAAAAAGTTCATATGGGGTCTTGTTATGAGGCTTAACTACTAACACTCTATTTTGCACATAGCAAGCAGTATTAACTGCTTCTGCCCAAAAAGTAGTTGGCAACTTAGAATCAGCTAGAATAGTCCTATCAGCCTCAATTAGTGTCCTATTCCTCCTCTCAGCAACTCCATTTTGTTGAGGAGTTCTAGCTACACTAAATTGTCTAAAAATGCCCTTCATCTCACAAAACTGATTCATTTCTCTGTTTTTAAACTCAGTTCCATTATCACATCTAATCACCTTAACCTTGTGATCTACTAGATTTTCTATCCCAGTTATAAAGGACTTAAGAATGCCACTAGTCTCATCCTTAGTAGCTAGAAAGAAAACCCATATAAACCTACTGTAATCATCTGTGACAACTAGGCAATACATTTTATTCTTAAGGCTTTTTACAAATGTTAGACCAAACAAGTCCATATGCAACAAATGTAAATGAAGACTGATTGAGTTCTCTGTTTTGGACTTACAAGAGGCTATGTGCTGCTTTCCCTTGTGACAAGCAACACAGGTTTGATCATTTTCAAAAAGTTTTGGAAGGTAACCCCACTTACAAATATTCCCTTACCCAATTTTATTCATGTTGTAAAATTTAAGTGACCTACCTTCTATGCCAAGTTTAGATTCATCAGATGTGGCTTTTTGCAAGAAAAAAAGGCAAGTAAAACCCTCCTTTATGAAACTATGTTTCTTTAAATCAACACTATACATATTGTTTCTTTCCTAGAACACTAAGAAAACTTGACTTTCATCAATTAACTTAAAGTTTGGAGATAAAAACAAAGTACATTTCATGTCCATTAAACAGAACACGATTCTATTTAATCCACATTTGTGAGACACTACAGAGATAAACTTTAACTCTCTCCACAAAATACATATTCTTTCAAAATCTAGATTACTATTTTAATGGTAACCTTTTCCTGTGATTTTCTCCCCTTTGGGAATTACCTCCAAAAGAATATACCTCCCTATATCTCTTCATATCTATAAATATGACATGTTCCCTGTCCATTTGCCTTGAGCATCCACTATCAATCACTTCTTAATCCTGTAAATCCATTTATGGATTTCCCTGCACATTAGATAGAAAAATTAGTTTTGGGGTAACCCTACCATCACTGACATTTGGATCTGCTGTGCAAATAATATAATCAAACTTTTTTAGTGGTGATTGATGCACGGTTGTGTTTATAGAAACATGTTCTAAAAAAATTTGTGCATTGTTTTCCAAACCCAACAACTGAGGCCTTAACAGCATAAAATATTTTCCTAACCACAATTAACTACTGCTTTTGGCGCCTAGCAGGTATTAATTTTTAGATTTACCCCTAAAAAGTATTAACCCTTTTGATTAATATTAACTATTTTTAAATGTTGTTTCTTTAATGAATGAGACTCTTAATAGTTAATATGTGCCATTTCAGAAAGAATAGTGACATTGGTATCTTAACAGAAGTTCACTGTTTATGTTTTAGTGAGCCAGAATTAACTTGTCTAAGCAGTAATAACTGATACGAAACCAGACTTCAATTAGTCACTTGCTCTTTTGAACTAGAGTCTTTTTCTTTTTAGCACTTGGGTTGTGTCCTTTTAAGCAAAGAAATTTGATGATCACCTTTGAGCATTGAATTCCAAACAAGTTTTACCATCCTTGGATTTTGAGAAACTGAGTTTTTATGGTAATTATGCAAATCCAACCGCTCAAATGACTCAACAAGCCTATCCTCTACACACATATACAATACCGTTATTAAACATACACAAAATCTAGCGCTTCCTCAGGTATTTTTTTGTAGACAATCTCATATTGTTCCGATTCTTGAGTTAGCCCTCTTGGAATGATGAGAGTATGTCTTTTGCTATGTATGCTCACTTGTTTAACAGTTTTCCTAGCTTTTTTTTCTGTTTTTCTAAGATTGACAAGCTCTTTCTAACAGAAACTAGGCAACTGTTTTCTTTTTCAGTTTTAAGGCTGAGACACAACCTCATCCTCATCAACTAACACCCATTCATTAATACTGATGGTGGCGGCATCATACACACATCCTACCTACCTTAGGCTCTGCCTTACTAGACATTTCTTTAAGTTCTCAACTATAGGTCTCATTAACAAACTCATCTAAAACCAGTAAAAGATAACAGGTGTTGGATGCATGAAATTTCTTGTGTAGGGAGGTGGAGACTGCATTATAATTTTCATAACCTAAACATTTCTTGCAATTTTCAACATATGAACACTTAATGAGCTTGTTTTAAACTTTTAGAATGCATGTTCAAATTATCTACTTTCTAAGTTGAATGCCATCTTTTCTTTTAAACGATTTCAAGCTCTTCCTAACTCTCTAATAGTTTATTTCTCCTATTGAATTCAAATTTTAGACCCCTTAATGATCTTGTAAATAAATAGACCATTTGCGTTATAAACTTCAAAGTTTGCTATCTACAGACTTCTAAACGTTCTTAGAACCTAAACCATTAACTCAATTTCTTAATCTTTAATAAGTTTGGTTCATTTTAAGATTTAATAAGTTCAACAGTTTTTAAACAAGATTTTGAACAAATAAAATCATTTGATACCTCTTAGTCCGGACTTGAAGATGAGAAAGCCATGAGTGCATAATTAGGCCCTTCATATTCCTGATCACTCAAGTCATATCCACCAAGACATCACATGACATCCAAATCTATATAGAAGTAGAATGTTTCCTTAGGCACACTCCAGTCTTGAGCTTTCCTTGTTTTGTCTGTCTTATTCCTTGAGCTTTGCACTCCCTAGCAAAATGTCCCCTCTTGTGGCAGTTGTAGCACTCCACTTTGGACTTATCAAAACTAATAGTCTCAGTGCCATAACATAACTTCCTATCTGTATTCTACAAAAACCATATTGGCCCTCATAGTCAACATGGCCATTTTCCATCTTAAATCCATCTCTTCCATGTCATCTGGATGGATTTGTTGCAAGTCCTCATGTACAAGTTGAGGACTGTTTGGTTGACTAGCAAAGAATGCACAAATAACAGGCATCCTCAAGTAATCAATATTTGTTAGAGTTAGCACATAACTTTAGTACTAGCGAATAGTAACCTCCCATGGAGCGGTATTAACTCTATCAATTATTGTGCTAGTGTTGTTTATTTGAAGAGGACACAAAAGCCTGTTTCTGTGGACTGTATACTTGACTAGACATCCCTTTAACTTCTGGTTCATACACCTTAGGTTTGTTGTAGAGATCATCCATGCTCATTGTATCCAAATCAGCTTTATTCCTCCACACAATAGCATGTGTGTTCCACTCAGGTGACAAACTTCTAATAACTTTTGATTAACATCTTCTTTGTGAAAGCATTTCATCCAAAGCACAGCAACTGCTCATAAGCCTTTTGAAGCCTATCAAAAGTTTAGATCAGCAACTTCTAAGCTTTGAGAGCAGTATGAAATATTTCATATGCTGCTTTAAGAGATTCTTTGAGTCTTTCTTGAGCTGCATCTACCAAATTCTTTTTCAATAGCTTTCCAGCAACTTATTATTAGCATCCTTATAGAGTTTAAACATTTAACTGATGTTCATTGGGAATGCCCATCCCATTAAAGTACTTCTATCTTTTCACAACTAATCTTCTTCTGAGCTTTTCTTCAGTAAGTTTGTAATAGGCATCGCTGCATAACTCCTTCTACAATTTTTGTTTTTGGCAAGGTTACATCATTCTCTATGACTTCTCACAATGCATAGTCTATCATCTGGATATATTATTCAATCCTCATCCTCCATATCTCATACTCACCAGGTTTGAGCATAGGAACTTTAGATGTATCCACCATATGTGCAGAATCTTGATCCATGTCTTTTAGCAAGAACAGGTTCTTCTTATTCATAGATTCTCAACAAGCTCTGATACCACTTGTTGATCTTACTTCAATAGATTGAATTCCTTAAGCTTGTTTAAGGTTTAGTTATATTAGATAAATCTAACACAACTATAGTAGAAACTGTGTTTTAATGTATTAAAGTTTATGCGAAATCTAATCTTTAATATTAAGAAGAATTATCAATGAAACAGTAATTCAATGAACATACAATTTAACAAATAAGCTCCAATATTATTAATGATAATAATACGAATACTCTCAAAGTATTAGGGTTACAAAGACCTTGAAGCTGTGAATTATACGTCTAGTTATATATCAAAATATTGATAAAAGATATCAAACTCTATGCCCTAGGACCTCCTTTTATACACCAAGGAGTCCTAGTCAGCTTACAATACTTTCCTAAGTATCCATAATCTTTTCTATAAACAAATAACTTAATACATATCATATAAGCAGTACTAATAACAAACAGTACTAACTTATTAACCTCAGCAGCATTAACTTATCTCTGAGCAGTCTTAACCTTGAGCAGTACTAATATTCACTAGCAGTAGTAACTTTGTACTAGTAGTAGTAAACACTTAGCATATTTTCACTGGCAGTACTAATATTCACTAGCAGTAGTAACTATGTACTAGCAGTAGTAAACACTTAGTATATTTTCTTTGAAGTTCATAAGCAGCACTAAATCCAGCTGAGCAGCATTAACACAAACATGAGCAGCAGTGATTCAAACAACATTAAGAAGACTTTTAATCCCAACACCGAGTATTTTCTCTAATACCGGCAGTTAAGCATGCTTATGCGAGGGTGGCACTAGTATGGGTGACCTGCCGATAAGTTACGTAAATTAAAAACATAAAAACATTATTTTTCATAATATCTAAATCATTATTTTGGGTTACCGGGTAAAATGCCAAAATTTATTTATTTGTTAATTTTCTAATATACTCCATATTTAACTTCGTAATACACTTCTTCGAGTCAAAACCACTACGACTACCATACGACAATTTTATTGAGGACATTTTCTTTGTAGTAAACGTACAACTACTTTCCAAACACTTATTCGATTTCATATTTCTTTTGTCATATAAATTCTGAAACACAACCGTTTATTCTTAGGTTGAGACCTAGCACCATTGTGCGAACCCGCGTGATCGTTCAGCTGTTATTCTTCATCAATTACTGTGAGTTCATAGCCCCACTTTTACTCGTTTTGAATAAATGTTTTACAACTTTAGGGTGAGAAACATCGCTTGTTTTCTTAAACCGGACACAAGTACTTTACGTGATAATTTCCCTTGTTTACGTGTTGCCTAAGTAGTGTTAGACCACTATTTGGCCGTAATATCATGAACTGTTAATTACCTTTAACCGACTGTTGGTTAAGTAAGCGCGAGTGAGTAAATAGATCTATTGGGACTAATAATCCCCATCCGGGTTTGGTAATTCTCACTGGTCGGGTACGTCTGATGTACAGGCCAACGGATGTATTTCATGTCGAAACTAGTTTGGGTGATCTTTGGTCGGACACCTACCAGGGCACACTTTATATGGCAATGTACATGCTACCTTCCTATTAGCTTCGAGGTCATGAGCTTAGCGCAACGTAAATACCTTTCTTTATATGAAGTTGTATCTGTTATAACTGTCACATAATCTTGTGGTCCACTATAACAACGTTTAAGTTAAACATATGGATTCACCAACTTTATTTTTGACGTTTTAAAATGCATGTTTTTTCTCATAGTGCTTAGTTTGGATTATTCAAGGTGTGCTATTAGAATCCTATGTGCGATGTGGCTTCGATCGATTTCAAGACCATCTATTTCATACTCGTTGTCTTTGTCAAAATTTAATATTGCTTCCGCTACGTTTTCATTTGCTTTCGCTATGTTTTTAAATTACTTTTAAATGGTTTGTAAATGACTAATCACCTTTAAATTTATGCAACGAGTTATGACTTTTCTAAAACGTGCTCCTTTAGAGGTCGTTTTTTATACTTTGTACCTGTGATATGTATGACGTCACACCCTCAGACACGTATTCCATTCAGGCTCCGTTTGAGGGTGTGACAAATACTAAAGAAAATTCAATAAAAATATATGAGATAAATTGAAAAAATAAAACAGAAATAAACTAAAGAAAAAACTTAAAATCCCCTCACATCACGTTAGTGACATGTTTCACTGTTGAGGGCCGCCTTTAAAAAGAAGAAAAAATGTACTTAATAATTCAAATGTTCTGATCACGTCTAAATAAGTTAAAATATAAGAGGATGACCAGAGAATGTATTCGTAAATAGCATCGTGCACTAGGGCATTTATTATTGTGGACTTTTTAAAAGGTTTGTAAATTTGTCACCTTTTATAATGTCATTAATTAATAAAACTTTTTATATTATAAACATATTCATATTCTTTTTAAAATTTTAGATTTATTCATGCCATCTAGACATGAATTGGTTTCTCACTGTAATGTAAAAATTCTTGGACCTTTTCATAAGTTACACAAATAGTAGATGCTTTTTATAAAAATTATCTCAGATTTTAATTTCTCGCTTTCGGTTCTAACAACATCTACTCTCGTCAAACACATCCATAAGGCCATAAGCATGTGTCACCACCACAAAAGATAGCAACTACAAAAGAAAATTCATGCAACAGGCAGCCCCTAAAGATCACTACAACAAGTGTTTGTGTCAAGGGCGCTGAAACATCACCCTTCCTTTCATGTAGGTCATGCGTCGATTTTGTAAGATCAAATTGTCAAAAAAAAAATTGTCAAAATATAAATCAAGCTAAAGTATGTTACGATTTTTTTATATTACGAGGCAACGTTTTCATGATCGGGATCTTATTTAAGATCGTTTTCATCTTTGCAAGATCGAGATCGAAGATCGGATCCTACAATAATGTCATTTTCTTAATAGTTTTTGTTTTATTGTGCAAATCTACGAATTATTATTTATCATAAACACAAAATTAAATGAGTATTTCATAAAAATGTTGTCATAAATTATGATTATGAAATGAATAAGAAGATTAACATGTCGGTTTTTAAATTGTAAAAAACACAATTCATAAATTTGTAGTTTTTTAGTCTGTGGTTCAGGAAAAGTAAGATCGGATCGAATTAGATCTTAAGATCCTATGGTTAAAATCGGGATCCTACAAGATCTCAAGCTTACAAATATTCTATGTAAGATCCGGGTCATTTTTGCTTTACAATATTGTAAAAGCGTAAGATCCTAAAATCAAGATCGAGATCTTAACAACTATGCTACAAGGTATAAGAGTGTAAAGAAGCATCATGTCTTCAAATTTCATTACACCACACTTATTTCATGTTTATATTGCTATTTCTATACACAAAGGGCTCGGTGTAAGATGTTTTGTCCGTTTTCGTACGTTTTCATCCGTTTTTGTACGTTTTCGTAGGTTTTTTACGCTTTCGTCCGTTTTCACACATTTTTACGTTTTCGCACGGTTTTTTACGATTTCGCGCGTTTTTTACGTTTTCGTCCGTTTTGGCACGTTTTTTACGTTTTCGTACGTTTTCATCCGTTTTCGTGCGTTTTTGTACGTTTTCGTCCGTTTCCGGCCGTTTTCGTAAGTTTTCCCACATTTCATACGTTTTCGCATGTTTCTCTACGCATCTGCACGTTTTTCTACGTTTTCTTACGTTTTCGCAAAGCGTGTGAAAACGTGCGTAAACGAGCGAAAACGTGGAAAAACGTGCGAAAATATAGATAAACATGAAAAAAACTTATAAATGTACAAAAACGTGCGAAAACGGATGAAAACATGTGAAGACGTGCGAAAACATGCGAAAACGTAAAAAAAACGTGCGGAAACGTAAAAAACGTACAAAAACGTAGAAAAACGTGCGAAAACATATAAGACGAGTAAAAACGTGCTAAAACGAACTAAAACGACAAAAAAAGCGAAAACGTGGAAAAACGTGCGAAAATATAGATAAACATGAAAAAAACTTATAAATGTACAAAAACGTGCGAAAACGGATGAAAACATGCGAAGACGTGCGAAAACCTGCGAAAACGTAAAAAACGTGCGAAAACGTAAAAAGACGTGCCAAACGTAGAAAAGCGTGTGAAAACATAGAAAAACATACGAAAACGTAGAAAAACATACGAAACGTGTGAAAATGTACGAAAGCGAACGAAAAACGTGCCAAAACGTATGAAAACGTTCAAAAATGTGTGAAAACGTAGAAAATGTGCGAAAACGAACGAAAACGAACTAAAACGTAGAAAAACGTGCGAAAACGTACGAAAACGAATGAAAGCGAACGAAAACGTAGAAAGACATGCCAAAGCGTAGAAAAACGTACGAAAACGTTCAATAACGTAAAAAAGTGCAAAAACGTATAAACAAAAAATTTGGACACGTTGCTCGTTTGACCCGAGACCGTTTGTCCCGAGTCCATTTGGCCCGCGCCGGTTTGATCCGAATTTTAAGAATCGCCCGTTTTGCTCGCGCCTGTTTTACCCGTGCCTGTTTGGCCCGTTACCCGAACCCGCCCTACCCGCCCATTTTGCCACCTCTATTTTGGTGTATAGACTTCGGATCAAATGAAAAGAAGAAATCTTAAAATGAAAAAGACAATAAATAACTATAACAACACATTCGAGATGTGTCGACTTGAATTAGATGCATCTCTAATCTTTTAGATGCATTATAATATATTTTCTAGCAAAAAATTTATATGCATATACATCTATTAGATGCATTTAATCAAGTTAAGTAAATCATATGTATTTCTCATCCCCATCGGGTCAGATTTGTTGTTGGTACTAGTTTGCATCATTTTCACTTCAAAATCATTTTCGAAATTAATTGTTGTGCATTGAAATGAAAGTGATGTATCTACTTCAAGTTAATTCATCCCTTGGAAATGAAAGAAAGTGTTGTACTCCTACTTCAACTCAAGTTAATTCATCCCAAATATGTGGTTATAAAAGTTTCTCTTCTTTCTTTCTCTCAAAAATCTCAAAAAAAACCATTTCGTTTTAATTTTCTTCTCAAACCGTAGGATCCTTATACACCACTGTCATAAACAATATGTTAAGATAGAAAATAAAATTTTAGGGTCGAGAACCAAACCCAGTAACCAAAAATTACTAGTTTTGACTTAGGTGCTAAAAGGCAAAAAACCGAATAAGAACCGACGAAAAGAACCGACCCCCCCACCGAACTGACAAAACCGAACCGAAACCGACTAAACCCGGGACCGGACCGAACCAAACCAACCTTCCTTCTTCGGCTTGGTTATATCGTTTTGTAGTTTTCACAAATTTTAATTTCGGTCGAGGGACAGCGAAAACCCAACAAACATACAAAACCGACAAAACTAACTCTACTTCGATTCAAAAACACCGATTGATTTTATATCAGGAATACAAAGAGGCCAAAAAGTTAGGTGACTTGGTTAACTTTTCCCCCTTTTCTTTCTTCCTTCTATTTCCTCTTTCTTTCCCTCCGTTCCTATTTCCTCCCTTCTTGATACGCAAAAAAAAAAAACCATGTCAAACAATAACCTAACTTCACATAACTAAACATTGTGCTTTAGTAAAACATTAGTAAACAATGGATACATGTCTTCTTTTAACCTTTCTTTCATTTACCTCTTCCTTTACCTACAAATTATGAATCATTCTCATCTTAAAAAAAACACTACAATGGAAGTAAGTGATGTTCATTTTAATAATTCATAATACGTTGTACATTTCCTATGTCTTATATATTTTAAGAACTGAATTCAGTATAAACATAATTTCCTAACAGCTCTTAAGATTAACCTATAAAAGAATAAGAATTTCAAAAATTTCCTATCTTAAAGTTGGTTTCAATTAACAACAAAAAAAAACAACCCAAAACCCAAAGCAAACACAAAAAAAACAAAAAACCAATACCATCAAACAAAAAAACCCACCAACCCCCAAAAAAGAAAAACACCACCACACCCCCCCAACCAAACACAAAACACCCACCCACCACCACCCACCCCACCCCGAAACCCCCCACCCAACCCCCCCCACGAAATAACCACCAAAACACTGCACAAGTCAACAAACAAAAACACCAACAGAATAATACATTCAATCAATAATTCTAACCTCAACCCAACCCCCCGATAACCAACCACCCCAATCCAAACCCCCCCCTTACCCAAAACCAAAAGAACCCTACCCATTAAAAACCCCCCAAACCCCACACACACACCACACACAACACCCCCCACACTCCGCCGCCGTTTAGAGGACCCCCAAAGACAAAAATGTCAACACAAGCGACATATAGACAAAGATAAACACCACACCAACCAAAAGTCAAGAGAAAGCACTCCAAAAAACCTAAAGTTCAATAGCCCCACAAAAAGACATTGTTAAACCAAGGCCAAAGGTTTGGATACATGGAGAAAGAAGAGTTGTATAGACGTAAAGAAACGAAATACAAGCGATATGGAAGGTATCCCCATTATTTTTAGTTAATTAGACCAATACAAAAAAAAACCCCCAGATGACATCTAATAAGGAGAAATGATCAAACAATCATCACTTCATTCATATCAGAAATCATTACCTTTTAGGAGTGTATATCTTAAAATAACTGATGAATGCTAATTAAATTTAAACATAGAAATTCATTGATCAAAAGTACATACTAAAAAAAAAGAAGCGTAGCATATGAAAACAACAGATGATGCTAAAATCATTCAAAAGTTGTTTGTTTTCTTCCCCTTGTTATACTTATAGTTTACCATGTTATCCGTTGCTTACTGTTACTATAAAAAATAATACTGATATACTTTATTTTTGTTTACTTAGGTATACTGTTATAATAAACAATTAGGAGTGTGGTGCAAGTGAGGCAACAGCCCCAAACATGACCCCATAACACCTTAAAAAAACCCCCTCCCCACACCCACATTGACAAACAAACCCATTACGTAATACCCAGTGCATAACTGTCATCACTACCATGCACCCCCTACTGCCCCCAATCAGTAGAAATGCAGAAAGAACAGAACAGCGTTGCCCAACCCACCCCCAGACCCCCGCACAACCCTCTTCCATATCCGCACAAGCAACAGGAAAGCCCAACGACCCACCCACGGAACCACGAAAACCCCCACCCCCCCGCTATAATTACCCCACCTAATAACCACAACCTACCAAAGCATTGAACCAGACAGACCCCCGGGACAGCCCAAGCAGGGAGCAAACTAGCCCACTGGAGACCCGCCCCCCCACAGAGACCCCCCCGGAACCGCGGCATGCCATAACAACACGTAACCAAAAAGGACCACCCCGGAACCCCATCCACCTCCAACAACCAAAGCCAGCAGTGAACAGAGCCCCTCTACACCCCCAGCCAACAGAAGACCGGTAAAAAACCCACAAGAAAAACAAGCAATTAACGGACAAAGAGAACGGTGGGGATGGAAGAGGGAGTAATAAAGAGAGTAAACCTATACATAAAAATAACAACCAAAATTAGGAAAAAAGAGAAAAAAGAACAAAAAGGTTCGTTGATATAAGCTAATTTTTCCTCCCTAAGCGGAATTTTAAACTTCATTTCAATTTGATATAGAAACAACCCAAACAAAACCCACCAACCCAAAAATAAGAAAAGAACACTCCCCCCCAACCCCATAGGGGGTGAGCCCATGGCTTCACTAATTTTGTGTCACGAACATGCAACCTAAATTTAATTTGCCCATACCCACTCATCGCCGCAAAATGATTTAAATTTAATAAAAATATAAATAAAATATATTTTTAAAAAATATTAACTAAAAATGCTATGGATGGTTTTAAAGTTTTAATAATCTTGAGGAGAGAAGGAAGGACCTTGTCATTTCTTAAGCAATAGAATCACACCACGTTCCATTTATCTTGTGTCAAGCGTAATTCAACTTTACATAACAACTCAACTCCCATGATCTTAGCTCACTTGTGGTTTGGGAGAGATACTTTGATATTGATAAGATCTCTTCCGGAAAGCTACTTCCTCCGCAAGTGGCAAAAAATGCTGCTATTCCTTTAATTTAATTTACGGGAATGAACGGGAATGATTTCCAAAATGAGACCAAAGTATGACAAATATTGGGGTGATTACAAAAAGATCAACCATTATATGTACTTTGCCGTCATCTTAGATCCGACAATGAAGTCAGAAATAATTGGCTATGGGTTTAAACATTTGATAAATAATAGATGTATACCCATGGAGGTTAATGAAGAAAGTAAGGAGACACAAATTCAATTTTTAACCAACGATGAATTAAGTGACAAGTTGGTTAAGAAGGTTGAGAAAGATATGAGATTATTGTTAAATATGGCTCAAATGTATCAAGTGACATGCCGAAATCAACGGAAAGTCAAACTTCTAACACAAGTCGTCGTCGTGATAATGCTTTCTTAAATTCGTTTAAAGATAAAGTTAGAAACAAGTTGAGCGGGGGTGAAGACGAGTTGACCAAATATCTTAAAGAACCGCGTCTTGAGCTAGAGGATGACGAAGACTTCGACATACTCAATTGGTGGAAATTAAATAGCCTAAGATTTCCAATCGTATCAAGGATGGCGAAAGGTAATAAATTTCCTTTTTTTACTTATATATTATGTTTGATAAATGCATTAACTTATTATTTGTTATAATCTTTGTTTTAGATATTTTGTCAATCCAAGTATCCACCGTTGCTTCTGAATCCGCCTTTAGCGCGAGTGGTCGCATTTTGGATCCATATAGGAATGCTTTAGCGCCAAACATTGTAGAGGCTTTGGTATGCACACAAGATTGGATTCGTACATCAAGTAGAAACATCACTATGGATACATTAGAAGATTTGATGAAAGACGACGACCTTGCTAAAGAAATCCAAGAGGGCTTAGACTAACAAAAGGGAGAGCAAGCTCATGGAAAAGGCAAAAATAGTGTAGCTTGATTGCTATTGACCTACTGTATTGCAGAATTTTTTGGGAACCTGTGCTTTTGAATTGCTTCTATACCTATGCTTTTGAATATTTGGAATCTGTTGCTACTGTGCTACTGTATTTGAACATGTGGTTTTGAATTTATGGAGTTTTTTAAACTTGTACTCCATTTCTTCTTGCTATTGTATTTATGGAGTTTATGAAAAATAGATTTGTCATTAGTAGCAGGTCTAAGTCTAAGTTGCTACTGTATTTATGGAATTTTTAAACTTGTACTCCATTTGTTCTTGCTATTGTTTATGTTCTTGCAGGTCTAAGTTGGAAAAGCTGTCAAAGAAAGCTAACAAGCCAAATAACCTTTTTGTTATTGATCAGTTTTTGTTCTTGCACTTCTTAATTCTTATGTTTAGTTTGCATTCTTTTTTTGTAATCTGCTAATAAATCACAAGAGAATGTTGAAAATCTGAGCAACAATTATGGTCTGTGGATGTTGGTAATTGGTTAAATAGTCATGTGCATACTGTCTAATACTTCTAGCCACATGATATTAAGATATAATAGAAAAATGCTAGCAACGACCTTGAATGCAGGTAAATTGTTTTAACTTCACCTTTTGTTATCTCTTTTCTTGCTATCATTATAATATTGATGATCATACATTCTTACATACCATTCAATTGTTAATCACTTGTTCC